>JASAND010024888.1:0-12730 GCA_030248195.1 Trissonchulus latispiculum
CCGTGCCTCAGTTGTAATGAAAATTAAATCGCTAATAACTCCATCTGGTTACGGTTCTCTGCAAAAAATTTTGTATAGCTAGGTAGATCTCGCTCTCAGCTTTCAGTTGATATAAAGAACATTGCACAAATGCTTACCTACAGCTTACTGCAGAGGTTAAAAGTTTTATTACAAAATATGAACTTGTTTAATGCCTAAAAGAAGTGTAACATTGTAAGCTTTATTTTAAGATGTATGTTTACTTTTCTGTTGATTATTTGCGATCACATTGTAGCCCCTGTCATGCTCTATCTAACCGTGTTAAGTTTACCTCACTCCGATAAACGTAGCTAAAGTTATGATTAGTTAAAGTTATTAATAAATCGTATAGTTTATACCTGTGTAAGTGTTTGCATGTCTCTCCCTTCATAGTAAGTCCAGTTTGTAGTAAAGTCCCAGCGTAAGTCTCTTTCTCTCCTTGCTGCTGTTGTAAAGTTAAAGGAGGAAGACTTGCTCTGCGTATTAAGGCCAGCGTTGAAAGACTCACCGTAAGACTTAAAGTGTGTACGACAGTGTGTGTTCTACTTTTTAGTCTGTCACCAGGCAGGTTTTTTTTTTTTTTTTTTTCCGTTAAACAATTTTATTTAGCAGAAATATATATCAGCATGACGTATATGCACAAAAGTATAATGACTACGATCTGATTTTTTGAAAGTCATGGAAGGCAGGATCAGGCCAGAAGGCTGCATTGCTCGCATAGCTATTTGGATGTGTAGATTGCTTGCTCTTCTAGATTGTCGAAAATCTAGCACTGGCTCGATCCTGGCTTCCGAAAATAGCGAATAATTCTTTCTGAAATGCAAGAAACACAAAACAACAACAACGGAATAGAATCTTCCTAACTTTTTACTTCCTAAATCAATTCAATGTACCAACCTCTATCCCTTGCTATTTTACCGTAATACAAATTAAACTGATGCTCAGATAAAGTCAAAAGTGCTCTCCGAAGACAATACTTCAATCTAAAATTAAAATATTGAGCTGCATTTAAAACATGATTGCTTTCTTCGAGATGTTTTCTACCTATCCATATAGTTCGTTTAGCTATTCCTAACATTAAATTTGGGGCTTCACTTTCTTGCGGCCTATTGTGAAAGCCAAAGATTATTGCTAATTCGTTTAATTCCAAATTTCCATTAAATCTAGTAAGTCTCGGTTCAATAAAACCCAAAATCTGTTGAGCTCTTGGGCATTCTATAAACGCGTGAACTATGTCTTCTCGAACTTCAATTTGCATAATTCTTGAACAATACTTACAATTTTCAGTTTTTGCGGCATTAAAGTTTGATTCTCTTGATCTGGTTAACAGTGCTTTATGAAAAATCGCGTACTGCAACGACTTTGAATAGCCATCCAAAAATTTTGTCTTGGCCAGCGACCAAGATCTAATTTGCATGCCGTTTAATTTATTGATCCAGTAGCTTCTAATGTTCACCAATGCATTTGGAAATTTCCTTCTAATACAACTGTTATATATTATTTTCAAGTTTACATCATCAGTATTATAACGTACATTTTGAATAGTAATTTGAAGGTCGTCAATTTTCCTGATATCTAGTTCAAGCTCGACCATTTTGATTTCTTTATAAAAACCAGGAACGGTAACCAGACTTATTTTTGACTTTCTTACATTTTGACATCTATCAAAAAACATATCAAAGAGAGAAAACCACTTTTTATTTTCTCGGGATTTCCATCTGGAGATAAGTGTTCTCGCCCTCATGGACTTTATTTTAAAGATTAGGTTTGGATAGCCAATTCCTCCTTCTTCCTTCGGCAAATACAAAATTTCCTTCTTTATCAAATTTTGTTTGCTTGGATACCATAGAAATCTGTCTAATGCCTGTTCGAACTTTTGCTGTAAACTATGCTGCAGACTGATGAATTCCAGTGGATATAGTAGCTGAGATAGATAAAACGTATTTACGAACATGATTTTCCCAAAATATGACATTTCGTAAGGTGACCTCCTAGAAGCTAATTGCTCGATAGCTTTTTTCGCATTTGACAAATTTTCGTCCATTCTCACTCCAGTTGCATCAAAAACCAATCCATAAATTTTCAAACTTTCCACCATGTACTGTTGAAACCTTATCGGCACATCAATATTTAGTGCTGTGCTTACAGGTAGAATTTTTGTTTTTGCGAGTTTCAACTTTGCTCCACTTGCCTTTCGAAAAAGTTCGTAATTAGCAAATACTCGATCCACTGAGTCAAAATTTTCGAGAAAAAAGTTGGTGTCATCAGCATATGCTGTAAGTTTGTGCTCTACGTTTGCAGCTCGAAAACCTGTAATAGTGATGTCACATCGCACATATTCTGCTATTGATTCGGCAACTAGCACGTACAACAGTGGAGATAGTGGGCACCCCTGCCTGATACCTCTAGTCGGTCTAAACGTTTTTGAGAGAAACCCATTCAATTGTACTGACGAAAGTATTCCTCCTGCATGATATATGCAATTTATCCAACTCAAATAGTTATTGCCAAAGCCAAATTTTTTAAGAACTTCTTTTACAAAATCCCACTCAATTACGTCAAAGGCAGACTCATGGTCAACAGATAGTACAATGCAGTTTTTCTGTAAATCATTAGCAGCAAAAACAACATTTAAGATTTCTAATATACCATCTTGTATGTTTCTACCGGGAACTGCGCAAGTTTGATCTGCGTTCACTAAAGTTTTCATAACTTTTGAAAGTCTAGTCATTAAAACTTTTGCCAAAATTTTGTAGTCTAAATTTAGCATCGTCAGTGGCCGCCAATTTCCGCGCTCTGTCCTGTCTCCCTTTCCTTTGTACAGCAAGGAGATTATTCCTAAGCTCATCGTATTTGAGATTTTTCCTGATCCAAAACAGGCTTCAAAAACCTTAAGCAAAATTGGAGCAATCTCCTCAATAAAATCGATGTAAAATTCAATTGGCAAACCGTCTGACCCGGGCACTTTTTGTTTTTTGAAAGACTTAATTGCTTCTTTTACCTCGTTCAATGTGAGGTTTCTGTCAAGATCACATTTCTGGCCAGGACTTAAGCGTGTCGAAATTTTTGACAAAATATTCTGTTTTGCGGTAACGTCCGTGGGAACAGATGCAAAAAGTTCAGAGAATTGCTCTTTCATTTCTTTTAACATTCTCTTAGAGCCAACTACTACCTCATTAGTTCTAGTTTTGACTCCATAAAAAGTTCGTTCTTCACAAGATGATTTTTCCAGTTTTTTTGCTGTAGCTGGCTCATATCTTTCTTCGTATAAAAACTTTTGATGGCAGTTTTTAAGGAACTTTCTTGCTTTCTCTTTTTCAAACTTCTGCAGTTCAGTTTCAGCTGCTTTCAGCAAAGTTTTAAGAAAATTGTCTGTGGGCTGAGCGCAAACTCTATCTTTAAGTTCCGCTATCCTATACCGCGCTTGCGTCAAATTAATTTTTAAATTTCTGGTCAAATCCGCTTCGTGCACCTTTATTGTTTCGGCAACTTCCTGTTTGAAAAGGTCCCATAGCTGAAGTAGATTTTCTCCTTCTGTATTTTGAAAACTGTTTCTAAATCCCGCAAAGATACTTTGAATATCAGAAATAATTTCCGTATTCCGTAATAACCTGGTGTCCATCTTCCAATATGAACGGCCATGGCTAATGCTTAGCCCGTTTAAGCGAAAAGACAGAGAATATAGCAAATGATCAGTTAAACCAGTTTCAATAAAGTCGAAAGAAGCTAAGCTTGAGGATAAGTTTGAAGTAGAATAAATTCTATCTATTCTAGATCTAGTTTGATACCGTAGTGAGTAAAATGTAAATTTTTTTGCGGTGGGTTGACTTTCCCTGAACACATCAATCAATCTCATATCTCGCTTAATTTGCATAAATTCTTCAATACCTGCTTCACACCCTGTTCCGGCGCTAGTTCTGTCCAGAACTGGATTTTCAACCATATTGAAGTCACCCATTAATAGGCTCGTTTCAAAATTTTGAAGCTCTTGTTGTGAAATTAGGTTTGAAAGATTTTGATAAAAAGTTCTTCTTGCTATTCTGTCGGCAGGTGCATAAATGCCTATAGCCAGAAAAGGCATATTATTGGTCATGAAGGAAACGGCTAGTGCTCTGCCTGGGATCTCCCACTCTAACTTAATAGTTTTAAAAGCAAATTTGCGATTAAAAAGTAGCGCAACTCCTTTAATATTCGTGCCTTTGTCGCAAGTGTGAAAAATTTGAAAAAATTTTCCATAAGAGTTTTCGAAATCAACATTTATATTTTGAGAAAAAGTTTCCTGTAAACACACAATACCATGGGATTTTATTAAATTTAAAATAGAAGTTCGCTTAAGTTGATCCGAAAGTCCACATACATTGAGAGTGGAAATTTTCAGTTCGTTGTTTTTGCTGCCCATGATTTAGCGGGGAAAAGTAGAAACCAACAATAACAAAAAACAATAAAAACGGCTACACCTTTAGTCCTGCAGTGACTGCTGATGACTGCAATGACAAACCGTCCTGAAATGGATCATCGCTGGTGGCCAAGCTTCCGTTTCTTGATGGTTCCATCATTGGATAGTGTTTCCATTCCATCAGAATTGGTTTGAAGGCTCCGTTGGCTGGACACACTGGACAATCGTGACCTGATGGCAATGGCTTTCCTTGCATTCTCGGCTTCCTCTGCAAAAGCAGGATCCGCCATCATCGTTTTTCTGATCCCAGTTAGCATATCGCCCATGGCATTCAACCCCTGCCACGAAGACGGCTCCCAAATCTGGGACGACGTCTTCGCGCAGAAGGTTCCGAAAAATCGAGAGTGAGGGCTTGCCTCGGCTAGTCGAGTTCCGGCAGTCTCGAAGAGCCTCTGTCGCAGAGCCTTGTGCTGTTGATACTTCGCCCAGTTGGCTTCTTCCAGCCGTGAGTAAGCGAAATGTTCCCAAGCCTCGACTGACCCTGACCATGGGACCTCCCTATCCCCTATCCGTTTAACCTTGCCGGCATCCTTCGTGTCCATAATTTGCTTAACCTTATCCGTTCGTTTGGCCAAATCCGCCCTTGCAGCATAGAGGTAATGCTCGTTGGTTAAGTACGTCCTCCCTTGGATGACCACGGGTGCTTCATGGTGGTTGGAAAAGCAATCCTGCTTGGTAAAGAAAGCAGTTATTCTTTTACCATACTGGCCGTGGAAGGTATCCCCTACCGCCTTGACCTTTTGCCGGAAAGTCTTTGGTGGTGCTGCCACTGCCTTGGCATATGCACCTGTAGGCTGTTGCTGAGGTTGAGAGTTATCCACTGTCTGTGGGTCACCCAAGCCATCCTGGTCTGGCATATCTTCTTCTTGGGAGACGGACCCGTCTTCTGACCTGAAATCCGTATCTCCTGGTTCGGATTGCCTGTCGGGAAGCCTTGGCACACACATTGCAGCCTTGTGACCTTTTTGTAGACATCGTCCACACCACGGGTCACTGTTCTTGTACCATAGTTGAATCCGGACTGGTCGGGATCTTCCTGGGACTGCCAAATATTCATATCCCGGGATGTCCTTCCCCTTCTGCTGAGCAACCACAACTGATCGACCACCGTTGCTAATCTCCGTACCCGGATACATAACCCACCTGATATCCTTGATGATCTCCAATCCCAAGCCTTGGAGCCACTTCCGCACCACCTCATGCCCCAAGGATACAGGAATTCCAAATAGATGGACAGTCTTGATGTATTTGTTAGGATCCCCTGTTTCCATAAAGGGCCTTTCCATTTCCACCCGGGTGTCATTGATGACCAGTTTTTCCCTTAGGACCCGTTCTCTTTTCCCAGAATCGGAAAAGATTAGTTTCAAGGACCCCCTGACCCGGTAAACTATTTTGGGATGGGAGTCAGCTGGATTTTCCCTGGAAATTGCCTCAACCAAATCTCTGTCCTGGTATCTTTCCAAACCATATCTGCGCAAAGCCAAATACAGGGTTCTTGAATGGACTTCGGACAGCATTCGTTCAGTTTCATCTTGTTCTTGGTTTTGCTGTTCTCCATTTTCGGTCATTTTTGAGTTTGCTAGCCCAATCGGGCTAGCTGGCAACCTCAAGAAGGAGCCCTAGACTCCCTAAATCTAGGGAGTTTCGGGCAAAAAAAAATTGGAGAAGTTGTTACAGCCCAAATCTGGGTTGTAACAACGAAAAGTAAACAAGTTTTTCTTCGCTCAGCTCGTGGTATTAAACCTAAGCAAAACGCAGGTTTGCGATCACATTGTAGCCCCTGTCATGCTCTATCTAACCGTGTTAGTTTCCCCCCGGAAAAGGGGAAAAAAGTGATGAGTTATTAATATTAATAAATAGTATATTTTGTTTGTGTGTGTGTGTGTTGTCTTCTTTAGGGGGTGAAGGGGGGGTTTTTTGTGTGTGTGGTAAAGGAGGGGCTGGTTGAGGGGACCGTAAGACTTAAAGTGTGTACGACAGTGTGTGTTCTACTTTTTAGTCTGTCACCAGGCAGGTAAGTCAAGACCAAACAACGTAGAAAAGAACAACAACCAACTTTATGAAACCTTCCCAAACAATGCAGCAGCCAGAACTTATTAAAAATCAGAGTGGAAGCATTATTGAAGGGTTTTCCTGGAAGACTACTTCTTTTCAAAGTTTTTGGGCCCGGTCCGGAAGGCAAAAGGGCTGTTCAAAACACACGTTCAAAACACACGTTCACAACACAAGCACTAAATTGAACCAACACAAACAAAATTGAACAAGCAGAAAAAGTAATGGAAAAATTTAACAGGCCCCCTCTACAACACCAATGTGATAGGTTAACTTAGGGCCCCCTCCGATACCTGTCAAATTTGATTGATGACCTGCCAGATTTGATGGATTACCCCCGCTGTCGGCGCCTTTGATCTCTGCCTCCAGGGAATTGATAATTACCCCCTTAGGGCATTTTAAAAGGTATATAAGGACGCAAAAATCGGGTACCCCGTCAGTCTGACTCCTGCTGTCGTCGCGAGCGGTCGGTTTTTGAGCTCTCTCTCTCTGCGATCACTATTTAGTTTATTAAAAGTGTGCAAGTTTGCAAGTTAAATGTGGTTAATAATTGAGTAATTGGTTAAGTACTGAGTAATTAGTTAAATCGAAAGTTGAAGTCAATAAATTTAGAAGTTAATAAAAGCAAGTAAAGGAAAGTCTATATAAACTAGCACGTATATACATAAAAGCAGAAAGTTACTCAAATTATTCTAAACTACATAAAAGCGGAAAGTTAATAAAAGTGAAGTACATAAAAGCACATAAATTAATAAAAGCGAGAATCTCAAAGTTAATAAAAGCTACAATCTGAGTTCATATAAACGCAAGACAAGTACATAAAAGCGCGAAGTTAATAAAAGCACCCATATCATTCAAATTCCAAAGTACATATAAACGCTTGATAACTTTGATTTTCAATTGCAATCATGTCAGCTATTAGCCAATTAAATTCTGCTATTTCAACTGGCATATGGAAGGGAAATCCTACTATTACCCAGGCCCTCCGAGACCAAGCCATCTCCCTCATAAAAACTGAGTGGGACGGTAAAGAAGTTGTTGGTTCAGATGAATTCTGGACATACGCCCAAACCCTTCCCCAAACCACAGTCCCTACTGCTAGCACTTCCCACTCCTGCCCCGCCTGCAATGAGTCATTCCCCAATTTGGCCGAGCTACAAAGGCATAAGACATCCCATCCTTCTAATCCAATTTTCCCTTGCCCACATTGTGTTAAAAGTTTCACTCGAAAGGATAACTTGAACAGGCACATTAATAAGTTTCATCCAACAGTTACTCCCCCTTCCTATGAATGCCGAAAATGCGGCTTCAAATACAAGACATATAAAGGATATCAGGGTCACCTTAGGACTCATAGAGAAGCCCCCAAACTTCAGGACCCCAGAACTCTTAGGCAAACACACTTTTCTAATCTTCCCACAGAGGATGCCCCCAAATTGACTAGAAGTATTGTGAAGGATTCACCGGAGGACCTAGCCCAAATTTATAGGGAACATTGGAGCAGAATTAGAACACGATACTTCGTCTCCTCTGGTGTTCAGAATAGGTATAATTTCAGAATAGACAGTGCATCTCAAATTAAAGACCTGGTCAAAATTATTTTCAAACTTCAAAGGTGGCAGTTCAAATTTAATTTATCTTTCGGTTTTGTTCTCAGGAATATTGAAGACGGGGAATTAAGGTACTACTACCCTTCCGGAAATAACCGGTATTTTGATGAGCCTATCCACATTTCAAATGAGGGAGATCTAGGAAAAATTTTCTATGAGTTAGACCGGGGAGACATCCTGGAATGGGTTAGACAGCAGCGCCCTAATACAAAGTGGACTGTCCATCAAATTACTAATGTCTGCTTTTACATTAATAAACTTATTTCCTATCCTGTGGGTGAAGCCAGGTATCTTCCTGACTACGTGAAAAATAACCGGGGTCTCAATGCTCTAATTGCTAACAAAAAGACTGGAAGACCATATCTAGATGAAAAATGCCTCTTTAGATGTCTAGCCCTTGCCTTTGGATCGAAACTGAATGCATTAGAAGAAAGAACTAATGAGCTAATTGAACAATGGGTACAACCTGGAGAAGAGTTTAATGGGGTCTGCCTTGAGGATTTAGATGAGGTGGAGGAAAAATTTGATATTGCAATTACGGTTTACGAGTTGGGCCCTACGGTTGAGGAAGCTGAGGAAGAACCGGAGGATCTCAATGAACTTATAATTCAAAATCATGAAAGAGATCAGGAAATTACAGATGTGGCTGCGAAGTTAATTCGACGGCCTCTGGGAAAGCGGTCCAGGAAAATGGCCATTAACATTTACGAAAACCATTTCTCCTTTATCAAAAATTTAAATAAGTTCACCCTTACCTGGAAGTGCTCCAATTGTGAAAAACTATATCATCACCACGGTCATTTTATTATACATTCCAAAAGTTGTGAAGTTGGTATCAAGCATATCTTTCCTGGGGGAGGAGTTGGACCTACAAAAACTATCCTCCAAAAGATAAGTGAACTAGGAATTCCTGTGCCAGAATGGTACTACCCCTTTAGAATTGCCTACGATTTTGAGTGCATGTTCAAACCTACAACTAAAAAAAGCGGTCCTAAATTGATCTACGAACAGGACCTAATCCCAGCATCTGTTTCTATTGATTCCAATGTCCCAGGCTATGAGAGTCCAAATTGTCTAATAACTACCGGGGATCCTTATGATCTAGTGGTCCGAATGAAGGACTACATGGAAAAAATTGCCGACAACGCCTACAACTTTTAAGGGAAATTTACGAACCCACTCTTACCGGACTAGCCGAGCACGAAAAGCTCCTGGCAGAATTTGAGGAATGGCTTAAAGCAGTCCCAACCTTAGGATTCAATTCCGGAAAATTCGATATGAACCTTGTAAAATGTTGTTTAATTACAAATTTACTTCTAAATGGTCAAGACATCAACTACACAGTAAAAAAGAATAACAACTACATGGCCCTCTCTACCCCCAAATTGTACTTCCTTGATATTACAAATTACCTTGCTGCTGGGACCTCCTACAAAAAGTGGTTAAAGGGTTTTAAAATTGAGGACCAAAAGGGCGCCTTCCCATACGAAGCCTTCACTTCCCTCGAGTTCCTTGACAAAGGATTTCCCCACCATGACCTATACTACTCAACTTTGAAACAACAGGAAATTTCAGATGAGGACTTCACAGCTGTTGTAGCAGCCTGGAGGAAAAATAAATTTAAAAAGGGATCAACTAATTTGGTACAATAATTTGGATGTAGGGCCCTTCCTTCAAGCTACCGAAAAGATGGTAGAATTTTGGAAAACTATGGAGATTGACATGTTTAAAAGTGGGGCAATTTCTCTACCTGGTCTTGCTTACAAACACATGATGAATAAAATTCCAAAGCATACAATCCTTCCACTGTGGGATAGATTCACTAAACACTGGCATAAACTAATTAAGGACAATATAGTGGGGGGTCCTAGTTTGGTGTTCCATAGGTACCACGAAGCTGGGGTTACAGAAATTACAGATGGGTTCAAAGTTGCACAAATTTTCGGATTCGATGCCAATGCCCTCTACCTCTGGTGCACTATGCAAGAGATGCCCACTGGTTTGTACGCCGAATGGAAACCCACTGAAGAGGGAAAATTCAAACGGGTTCACCAAAAAGGGCGCAAAGAGGCTATGTGGCTGGAATATATGGCAAAAGCAATGGGAGTTAGAGTAGAACATGGATACAATGGCGGTCAAAAAAGGATAGGCAAAGCAAAAGTAGATGGGTGGGTCTCGGAAAAGAATCTAGTCCTACAATTTCATGGGTGCTACTTTCACGGACACGGGTGCCAGCTAGATAGAAATCAGGATCCGTAAGATAGAACTAAACGAAGGGAAAGAACTGAAAGAGTCTCCCAGGCAATTAAAGATGGGGGTTTCGATTTGATTGAAAAGTGGGAATGTGAATTTGATAAAGACCTAAAAGATTCCTCGGATATGCAAGAGTTTATGGAAGAACACTTCAATCTCCCTAAGAAAAGATCGGTTCTTACTTTTGCACAGTTAGTCACCCAAATTCAGGCTAATAGGTTCTTCGGATTAGTTGAGGTGGACATTGAGGTCCCTGAGGAGAAAAAAGATCATTTTTCTGAGATGACCCCCATTTTCAAAAATGTAGAAATTTCAAAGGAAGATATTGGAGATCATATGAAGACTTTTTGCGACTTGAACGAGTTAATGGCACAGCCTAGAAGAGGTCTAATTGGAAGCTACTTTGGAGAAAAGATACTCCTTGCTACTCCTCTAATTAAATGGTATCTAAAGCACGGACTCAAAATTACTAAAATTTACCAAGCAATTGAATTCAAACCTAAGGCATGTTTCAAAGAATTGGGAGATGAGGTAACTTACCACCGATCTGCTGCCGATTCCGATCCCGATTTGGCTCTAAAAGGGGAAATGTTTAAACTTTTGGGAAATTCCTACTATGGTCGAACTATTACAAATCTGGAAAAGCACCACGATGTAAAATATTGTCAACGGTCTGGGGCTAGCAGGGAAGTCAATGGGTGGAGATTCAGGAGATTAGATGATTTGGGGAATGGGGTCTACGAAGTGCAATCAGCTAAGTCCAAAATTGTTTACCGTCTTCCAGAATTAGTGGGATTTTTCGTCTATCAGTACGCCAAGATCAGGATGCTCCAATTCTACTATGACTGCCTAAAACCAAATTTATGGCCCGAAACTTTCCAATTGTGTCAAATGGACACCGATTCCCTTTATTTTGCCTGCTCCTCCAAAAACTTAAGTGATTGCGTCCCTGTTAAAAATGATAAACAATGGGATAAGGCACTCAAGGATTTCTTTGTCCTAGACCCTAGTCAAAAAAGAATACCCGGTCTGTTCAAGGAGGAATGGACCGGAGACGGGATAATAGCACTTTGCAGTAAAACGTACCTGGCATGGGGAAAGACGAAGAAAGTCTCCCATAAAGGAGTGAGCAAGTCCCTTAATAAATATGACCCTGAAGATTTTAAAGAAGTTTTAGAAACAGGAAATACAAAATCTGGAGAAAACAGGGGTCTTAGAATGGTAGATGGGGATATGGTGAAATACTTCCAAACTAAAGACGCCCTTCCCTACCTCTACCCCAAACGAAAAGTATTAGCAGACGGAGTAAGTACGGCTCCTTTGGATATATAGAATTGTTGTATTTGTCTTATCCAAACAGTCCTCTTTAGGGCTACTGTATATAGTTGTATATATGTATGTTGTATATGTTGCTTAGAAAACCCAAAACAATTAAAAATACAAAAAACCCAAAAACATTAAAAATATAGAGAAAACCCAAAAATATTGCATGCACCGGACTAGGTTAGATACTGTACATTGGTTAGGTAGGTAGGTTAGATACGTAAGTAGGTAGGTAGATAGGTTAGACAGGTAGGAGTCCGGTAATGGGCCGACGCCGGGTCCCAAGCCCCGGGGGAAGAACGCAGAGGGACGGAGAAGAAGAAGTATTGCTTTTGGTACTGGGGGTATGTATCGCTAGTAAGGAAGACACCATAGGACAGGCAGTAGGAAAGGTCAAAAGGTCACTCCCTCCCGGGAGTGGGGCTCGAAATGTCCATACTATACTACTGTCGTTTTTAATCCCCAAAATCGTTTTTGGCTTATACTGATTTGACCACACAAAGAGATAGCTCAAAGGTTGAGTAAAATTAAAAAAAAATAAATAAAAAAATATCAAATATAAATCTCATCTCCTCCGGTTGTTGAGAAAATTCACCTTAGTTTTGCCTACGGCTCGGATAATTGCGATATGCAATTATTCAGTGCGATACAGTGGGCCCAGTGCAAAATTTGATATAGCACTACTCCTCATCACGAAAGCAACTGGGGTGGGGCACTAAGAGAAAAATTCAAAAGCAAGCAGAGGGTCTGCTGTGTCGAAATAGGAAATCGAAAAAGTGTCGATTATAATTCTGTACCAAACAAGCAGAAGTTGTGTGCAAAAGGGCTGTTGGAAGATATGGAGTTTAACTTTTCAAAAGTATTGTGCCGGCTACGCAGGAAAAGATAATATTTTGAGGCGTGTAGCTATAGAATGTGTGACAATGTGGCAAGTCTACTTGGATATAGTAAAATATTATTGTCTCTGTCGGATTGATTCAACTGTTTCCTCCATGTATAACTACGGAGCGAGTTTGCA
>JASAND010024892.1:0-19213 GCA_030248195.1 Trissonchulus latispiculum
TGGATGGAACGTATAGTACTGATAAAGCTGCAAGATGGTATATGAACCTTCGGGAATACGCATTTATGATTGAATACAAAAAGGGCTCGAAGCACTTGAATACAGATTTTGTATCTAGGTTACACCTGGATGGAACTCAAGATAAGGCTGTACATGTCGGTTCGGTAGAAGAAGATGAGCCAGATGAGCTGCAAATGCTAGATTTACGGAAACAGCAACTGAATTCCGAGTGGAGGACTCTCATCATGTTTTTGGAAACAGGAGAATCTGATGACTTAAATAAAGATATGCTACAGAAAGGAGATACTTCTCTAATGGATAAATGATCCTTCCGATCCTTTCACTTACAGATTAGTGGTACCTGACAATTGCGTCGTAGAAATAATGTACGCAATAAGAGATTCTCCATTTACCGAACACTTGGGCTACGAAAAGTCATACCACAAAGCTAAAGCCTGCTATTTTTGGCCGCAAATGAGAGAACGTATTTGGCAGCGCTGTAGAACCTGCCACAAATGCCACACTGGCAAGGAGCCAGTTTTCCATGGAAAAGCGCCCATGAAACCTATTACGGTGTCTGAACCGTTTGATCAAATAGTTGTAAATGTCATGGGCCCCTTTTCTTTGACGGTAAATGGCAACAGGCATATAGTTTTCGCTGATTCGCTAACAGGGTATATCGAAGCTTCCCCATTGAATGATGCAAAGTCAGAAACCATAGCTAAGATTGTTCTATCGACATGGAGCTCCTTCAGTAATGTGAAGTGACCGTGGCTCCAAGCTAGTGGCCAACCAACTCAAGGAAGTCTTGAAATTGTGTGGAACAAGCAAGACAGCTTGTCATTTGCAGACCCAAGCCTTAGTCGAAAGATGGAATAGCGCCTTTGAAAGAATGGCGAAGAGTGCACACGGATGAAGATCATAATGACTAGGATGAATATATACCCGCATTAGTGTTCGCATACAACATTTCTAAACTTGCCAGTACCATGGAAATATGCTAACGTACGGTCGTCAACCCCGATTGCCGGTCAGCTTGGCACTGCAGCTTTCTAGGCAGAAAGTCATAGACACACCATGCGTGTGCTTGGGGGGGGGGTGGGGGGGTTTTCACCCCCAGACCTGAGCTCACCATCTTCATTTTCCAAAAAATTTCTCAAATTTTTTGCAAAAGTTTTTCGATTTTTAGCAAAAATTTGCCGATTTTTTTAAAAAAATTCTTAAAAACACTCAAATTATGCCTATAAACAGCTGAAAAATTTTTCAAGGGGGGTCCCGACCATAGGTGAACCAGGCTACAGTTTACCCCCTGTGAGACCCCCCCTCCCACGGAGAGGCCAGCAGACCCCCCCACCCCCCCTACCCGGCCTCAACTACTTCGCCCCCCCAAGCCGAGCTCAAACCCCCCTCCCCCCCTAAAACTTCAAACCAAGTAAAAAAATTTTTTGAAAAATTTTTTGCAATTTCTGAAAGTTTTTGAAAAAAATTCGGAAAAATGGCTATAAAACAGGTATAAACAGCTAAAGATGGTTATTTATAGCAATTAAAAGGTAATATACGCAATTATATTGTCAATTTTCAAGCCCTCTTTTCGCATACGAAAACTATTGACAGCAGCTTTTGAGTACGTTTAATGTAGTGTATATACATCGAAAAAGGGAGCATTTTTAGCTGAAAAAACTTGGGTACAGTCAGGGGCGCACCCAGGATTTTGAAAAGGGGGGGGGGTCGTGCCGGAAATTTTTTGGCCTTCGCTTGACAGGTTTTCGCTGGGTGGGGGGCGTGGCGGTGGCGAAGTTTTCAACAAAGAGTTCGTTTTGGGAGCCACAAAAATGACGAGATTTAGGAGTCACCGCCAGCCGACGCGGGGGTCTGGGGGCGGAGCCCCCCAGAAGTTGAGAAAATTTTTGTAATTTTGAAAGCCGTAATGGTAATCTTTAAAAAGATTTCAATAAAAGTTGAGAAATTCTTTGACATAATGGTGCCGCAGGCGAGAAAAATTTTTAAATTTAGTTAGCGCCGCAGGCCCGTAAAATTTTGAAAATTCAGTTACAAAAGCGCCGCAGGGGAGAAAAGTTTAAAAAATCGGGATAGAAAAGCGCCGCAGGCGAGACAAATTTTAAAAATCGGGATAGAAAAGCGCCGTAGGCGAGAAAAATTTTAAAAATCGAGATAGAAAAGCTCCGCGGGCGAGAAAATTTTAAAAATCGAAATAGAAAGCGCCGCAGGCGAAAAAAGTTTAAAAATCGAGATAGAAGAGCGCCGCAGGCGCGAAAAATGTTCATAATTTTTAATTTTATGCACTAAAAATTGCTCAATTTTTGCTTTCTCCCCGAAAATTCCCGGGTGGGGGGTCGGACAAAAAGGGGGGGGGTCGGAACCCCCGAAAGCCCCCCCCCCCCCGGGGTGCGCCCGGGGGGATATACAGTTTAGGGGGGGTTCCCCCATAGGTGTACCCTGAGAAAAAGTGGGAGGGGAGGGGGTAGCCGAAATTAGGGTGGGTGGGGTCAGCCGTTTTGAGGTGGGGTGGGGTCCGGACAAATCGAATTTGGGGGGGGGGGGTAAAATTTTTTGGTCAAAAACATAGAAAAAATTCTCAAATTTGCTAAAAAACGTTATTTCCAACTAAAAATCAACAATATTTCTTCATTGTTGCTCATTTATTAAAAAAACTTGGATTTTTTGCAATAAATTCGAATTTTTCCAAAAAATTTCGAAATTTTACTAATTTTGAGCCAAAATGTTAGTGTTAGGGGGGTGGGCGGGGGGAGGGGGGACTCCATAGATGTGTTGGGGGGGTGGTGTGACCACCCCACCACAATGACAAATTTTGGCGACCCCCCCAGGGTTTTTTTTCAAAATCGGACCTGTGTAAATCTTGTGTAAATTTAAATTTCACTGTGTATTTTTGTTTGAAGCTGTGTAAAATTTAAAAGTGTCGTTTTTCAACTGTAATATAAAAAAATACATTTAGACGTTATTTTCTTGCTACAATGTTATTTTTGTATCATTCAAGCCAAAGTTATGCCAACTGCACTTGTGTAACATTTCGAAAGAAGCCACGCGGGGGTCTGGGGGGCGGAGCCCCCCAGAAGTTGAGAAAATTTTGTAAATTGCAACAGAATTCATAATGGAAATGTTTAAAAAGATTAATTCATTAAATGTCAAAAATAAGATTGGACAAATTCAAATTTCTGAAAAACACTTCGCCTACTGAAACGATTTCTTTATTTTTCCAACTTTTTGGAATAATTTTTTCCCAAACTTGCTGGTCACGTACTAAAGTTCGATCTAAGGGAGTAAAAAGTCCATATTTGGTTTGGGGGGTCTCAAAAACCGGAAATTTTTACAAAAACTGTACCCAAACTGTACCAAAATTAGTTCAGCTAAAAATGGCCCTTTTTCGACACGTAATCTATCTTTTTCAACATAAATCCAATCAAAAACGACTCGTACTGCGTTTTAAAGCCCATTTTTTAGCGATTTTAACTATTTCTAGCGTTTTTTCAAATTTTTTCAGAAAATTTTTGAAAAATTGCAAACATTTTGCCTTTTTTCTCTTGTTTGGACCTCATTTTAGGGGGGGAGGGGGTTTTGAGCTCGTCTTGGCGGGGAGTAGTCAAGGTCGGGTATGGAGGGACGGGGGTTTAGACTTCTCGTGGGGGGGGGGGTAAACTCACTGGGGCTAAACTGTAGCCTGGTACTTTTAGCTAAAAATGTTCCTTTTTCGATGCACAGTATATATATACATTAAACGTACTTCTGTAGCTTCTGTCAATAGTTTTCTTATGCGACAATAGGGCTTGAAAATTGACAAATTTGTGCTATGCCTAAATTAGCTCAGACTGTTTATATATAATTGCGTGTATTACCTTTTAATTGCTATAAATAACCATCTTTAGCTGTTTATACCTGTTTTATAGCCATTTTTTCGAATTGTTTTAAAAATTTTTAGACATTGCATTTTTTACTTGGCTTCAGGGGCGTATCCAGGGGGTGGTCCAGGGGGTCCGAACCCACCCCTTTTCGGAAGATGCCTTAAAATTCCGGCTATTTTTGGCCCAAATTTGTCATTTCTGTCAAAAAATTAGGACCGGACCCCCCCCCTTTTCGAGTTGGACCCCCTCCTTTTCAAAATCCTGGATACGCCCCTGCTTGGTTTGGACCCAATTTTAGGGGGGAGGGGAGGTTTGAGCTCGGCTTGGTGAGGAGTAGTTGAGCTCGGGTAGGGGGGATGGGCGTCTTGCCTCTCCGTGGGGGGGTATCACAGGGGGCAAACTGTAGCGGTGTCCGTTCATTTCGTATACTGACATTTGGTATACTGACATTCCGTATACTTACATTTCGTGTATATACATGACATTTGGTATACTGACAACTTTTTATATTTACTTGCTATTTGATCTACTATTTTTTGTTCAACCCCCTCCCCCGGGAATTTTCGGGGTGAAAGCAAAAAATGAGCTATTTTCAATGAAAAAACTAAAAATAAGATATTTATTCGCGCCTGCGGCGGGTTCCTATCTCAATATCCAGCCTGGTATCGCTGAAATTGTGCTAGAGGCGCCGCTGCGTGCATGCACCATTTTGGTGGATCACTTTCAGCCGGGACTGTAGCTTACATTTAAATAATTTTTCAATTTTTGTGTGTATACGAAATGTAAGTATATATACGAAAAAATATACGAAATGTCGTATACGAAGTGTCATTATATCATAGGGGTCGCGGCAGCGACCCCTATAATATGTGTCAAAAGTCCCTGGAGACACCGTAAAATTAGCTGCGCAGAGGCTGCGCAAAATCCTGCACAAATTGTAGAGCACATCGAGTTTAGTATGTGTGCGAAGTTTCAGCCCTGTATCACTTTCCGTTAAAAAGTTGCGCCCCGGACCGGTTATGGCGGCGATGTTTTTTTTCCGGTTTCTCCTATTTAATGGTCGTATTGTCCTGACTTTCCGCCTCTTTCACGTAATCTGCAGCGGAGGCCGGACCTAAAGGGGTATAGGGTCTGGTAGTACCCCATGCGCCATTTAAGAATCGCTACTTTTTTTGCGCCGCAGGTGCGCCACAGCGCCGCAGCGGCGCCGCAAAGTCGGCTCAGAGCGAAAAGTGACCATTTTTGTGGTCGCTGCGCAGCTCGAACGTTAAGAGCTGGAGCCGATTTCTTTTTATATTCAGAAACTACATATATTGAACTAACTAAATAGCTAAGTCTCGTTTCTCTATCACTTCCCATGCGACCACAGTGGCCGGTCAAAAATGGTGAAAATTCGAAAGATGAAAAATCGAAATTTCTCGCTGTGTATTTAACTTAGAAAGCTCAATTCTTTCATACAAAGGTTTTCTGGCACGGCGAATTGATTTCCGTAAGCAGTTTTGCCGTCGGACCCACCCATATTGCTGGGCTGGTTCCACCTTGCTGTCGGGAGGGTCAAGTCGGTACCGACTTCCAAGAACACCATATAGGACTGTGCATAGCCTCTCAAAACTTTGTCCATAGGGGTTTTCTGGTGCGCCCAGCTCATTTCTGGTGTCCGTTTTG
This sequence comes from Trissonchulus latispiculum, assembly GCA_030248195.1. NCBI lineage: Eukaryota > Metazoa > Nematoda > Enoplea > Enoplida > Ironidae > Trissonchulus > Trissonchulus latispiculum. The sequence continues at coordinate 5,544 of JASAND010024892.1, forward strand.
CCGTCCGTCGTCCGACCCACCCATTTTGCTGGGCTGGTTCCACTTTGCTGTCGGGAGGGTCAAGTCGGGTCGAGTTGGCCGAGTGGTCTAAGGCGCTGGTCAGAAGTTCCGATCTTACGGTCGGTGGTTCGATCCCCAGAACCCACAAAGCTTTCCCGACTCTAGCCAACCCAGCTATCCATCCTTAACTGGTCGGTAAATGGGTACCACTACGGTGGGAAGGTAACAGGAGTCTGTGCAGAAGGGCCGGCCGCCCCCCTTCCACGGATGCAGTCATCATCTGAGGTGACACTCCTGGCTCTACGGCTGAGAATCCGGGGATGAGCACCGGCACCCCATGTCCTGTGGCAGGACGGAGATATCTCCTGGGGTAAACCTTTACCTTTTTTTTAGGGTCAAGTCGGTACCGACTTACAAGAACACCATATAGGACTGTGCATGGCCTCTCAAAACTTTGTCTATAGAGGTTTTCTGGTGCGCCCAGCTCACTCCCGGAGCCCGTTTTGCCGTCCGACCCACCCATTTTGCTGGACTGGCTCCACTTTGCCGTTTGAAGGGTAAATCGGGTAGGGGGTCAAGTGGTCAAAAATAAAATTTTTCAAAAGTGGTCAAATTTGGTACCAAATGAAAGCCCGCATCGAACTGAGCAACTTTTGTCATAGAAGTGCGTACCTAAAGTGGCTGTAGAGGGCTGTGGTGGGGTGGGGTGGGGACTTAGGCGATTTTGGGTCAAAAATTAAAATTTTCAAAAGTGGTCAAATTTGGTACCAAATGAAGGCCTGCATCGAACTGAGCAACTTTTGTCATAGAAGTGCGTATCTAGAGTGGCTGTAGAGGTTTGTGGTGGGGTGGGGTGGGGACTTAGGCGATTTTGGGTCAAAAATTAAAATTTTCAAAAGTGGTCAAATTTCGAGTCAAATGAAGGCCCGCATCGAACTGAACAACTTTCGCCATAGAACCACCCACCCAAACTTGCTGTGTCGGATTTATATACTTGCTTTCTCAACCGGAATTTAAACGACAGACATAGGCCCAACACACATATTATCCCCTTTTGTGCGGAGCATTTTTGTTACTTGTATATATATATATATATATATACGAAGTGTCATTATATATACGAAATGTATATAAGTATACCAAAAGTCAGTATACACGAAATGTAGGGAAAACCGCTGTAACCTGGTACACACACCTGTGCCCAAAACTCCTCTCCTGGATGCGCCCATGGCGGTCGACCCCCGAAAATTAGAGGGGGTACCTCCAACCCTCGCCCCCAGAATTCGGACCTCAGAAATTTCGAAAAATGGCCAAAAAATGCAAAATTTTTTGTATTTTAAACCCATTTTCCCTTGCTTACTTCTACTGGCGGGGGTGGTGGTTCGCCCTCCATTCGGAAGGTCCCCCCATTCGAGGGGCTCCCCCATAAAAGGCCGCCCCCACAAATTTCGGCCTTCCCCCCATAAGCCGAAAAATTGCTAAATGCTACCATTCTACCCTAAATTTTCGAAAAATTTTCCGGCATCGCTGGATTTTTTAAAGAAATTTTCGCTATTTTAGCTTAAAACACCTAAAATTGGGTATTCGTTAGCGATTTTTGTAGTTTATATATACAAAAACCTAAATATTTGCAAAAAATTGTCAAACATATATGACCCCCTCCATTATCGGTGAGTCTCACCATCGACGCGGGGCGGCTACTTCGAGCCCCCCCATATCGCCTCCCCCCCCCATAAATTTTGGCCTAGAAGTACCTAAGCCAGTTTCATTCAAAGTAATGTTTTTTAACGTTTTATGCGTTTTTACACTATATATTTTAAACAAATTCTAAGCCAATTTTTTCAAAAAATGACTTAAAAATACTTAGCCAAATTTAGATATATATAAGTTTTTGGATCCAAGAATCGCTGGGAGAGGTACGTAGTCGGAGGTTGGGGGAGGTTAGTCAAGAATCTCGGGGGGAATAAATCTCAAAATTTTTGGGGGCGGGGAGGCGAGCCCCTCCCAAAAGAAGGAAACTATGGGGGGCTCGGGAACTGTCATTTGGAGGAGGGCCCCCAAAGCCAACAGGCTCAAAAATTTCGACAATGGCATAGAAAGAAACCTCCCGTTAGTGGAGAGGAGTCGCTGATGCGCCTGTGTCGAACGAAATAATCAAATTTTGCAACGGATATTTGATCTTACTTTATTCTCTACATATTTTGTTCTTACTTTTCTAGTCTTGGGCCACCTTTTTATAGCAATGGAGAGCGTGACCAGTTGGTTTGGAACTGTCAGCAGGGAAATTAAGAAAATAGCTTACGTTGATCCTGATCCTGAAAGTAGTGAGGACCATGAAACCCGCCCCGACTCTGACCCTTTGCCTGAAGAACAGACGGATGCAATGAAAGAGGATTCAGATGATAAAACAGTTGCAGGCGGTGATACTGTCAAGAATAATAGTGATTCGATGAAGAAGTCAACAACGTCAGAGGAGCTTAAGGACAGTGCAGTTGATACCGTTAAAACAATCGGAAGTACGTAATACGTATATAATAATTATTATTATTCAAGGCCTTGTATTGTTCACACTATGTACGTTACCAATCTAGGGAACAGTTTTACATGTGGATATTCTAGTGGAGGGAGGTGGGAGCCCCCCTCATGCAGGGTATTTTTAGGGATTTTTTCGGTGCTGGGGGCTTCTCAAAAATGCCAGGATTTAAGCTAAAAATAGTCATTATTACGAAAAAATCTCCGGCGACGCCGGAAAATTTTTTGAAAATTTGCCTATTTTTGGCAAAAATTTGGGCCCCCAAAAAATCCTGGGCGGGGGAAGAAAAAATCCCGGGGGGGGAAGGTATTTTCGGGGGGCCCGCCCTCACCCCCCCGGTAACAAATACCCTATCATGACACACCCTTTCCCCCCCAAAAAAGTGGGTTCCCCTTTTGGTACAAATTTTCATAAATTTAGCCCATTTAAGCACTAAATCCACGTTTTTTGGCGATTACTTTAAATTATATACCGCAATTTTTGAATGTTCTAAAATTTTTGAACGCCCCCATAAATGACTCGCCTCCGAGGCCCCCCAAGAGCCCCCCAAGTTTCCTAGAATACGTAAACACAGTTAGATGTGGGCGTGGATTTGTTTTTGTTTTCTGAAACTCATACCTTTGTATCGTCTTGTGTAAATCTTATTCTACTACCCTTTTCAAGCAAATTCAATGTTCTGTGGGTATCATAGGGGTCGCGGTAGCGACCCCTATAATACGAGTGAAAATGGTCGAATGACCGTGTAAAACAAGGCTGCGCAGAAGCTGCGCAAATTCCTGCGCAGATCCTGCGCAGATTATGTGCGCAAAAAATTGTACATGTCGAGTTTAGTATATTTGCTAAGTTTCATCCCCGTACCACTTTCCGGTAAAAAGTTACGCCAAAAATCGCTTACGAAAATTGTGTTTTTTCTTTTTTCCGGTTTCTCGCTTTTGATGTCTCATAAGGGGGTTTTGTAGCTTGAATAACTGCAGATAGAAAAATTTTTGCCTATTAAAACCATATATATTCATGTATAGCAAGGTTCACAAAAAAAATCACCCCGAAAATTCACAAAAAATCATCCACCTAGACGGCTAACAACAAGCCGCAGCCGGGAAATTTTTTGCATGGTAATAGCCACAAGTCCCAACCCCAACATATGTAAGTTTGGCTGCCAAGGCTCAATTCCTCCGACTAGGGTGCCCAAAATAGTCGACCCACCCAAAATCGGACCCTCGGACAACTCCGGACCAAAATTGAAATTTTTGCTGGTACTCACTATGGACTTTGCGCAGGTACCCCATATTATGCATGTGACATGTCCTAACTCTAAGCTATCCAACCATATATTGGATTCCCTGCCAGGTCCTCTGGGTTCGCCACCGGTGGGTGATTTTTTTTGTGAACAAGTTCACAAAAGAAAAATCACTATCAACTTTTTGTGAAATGCCTCTGGGGCAACCGCTAGGGTAAAACTAATGCCAAATTCGAGCTCAGCCACCCGGAAAACCTATATAGAGCATGTTTTAGGTACCTCAACCCCACTAGCGTAGCCAGAAAAACATTTCGGGGGGGCAAGCCAAAAATTTTTCGAACTTAACTGTTGCAGTTAAAAAGTGAACCACAAGCATTTTATTAAGTTAGCTTATTTTTCGGGCTTTAAACTAGCAGTTTCTGAGATATAGAAAATTCAAAATGCTGCCGTTACATGATTTTGGCAACTGACACCAGTTGGGGGGTCTGGGGGGCGGAGCCCCCTAGAAGTTGACGAATTTTTAAATTTTGCTGCCTGAAATGAATTTTTTCTGAGCACATTTTTCCTCGTGTAAGGTAAGGTATAATTATAAAGGTTAGCATAATCTAAAGTGATTTCAATAACAGAAAGCCTATTCGGAAATTTATCTGAAGGGAAGTGAAATGAACAAATGCTAACTTCTATACTATAACGTTATACGGTAGCCAAAAGATGTTTGCTATTTTCCAGAAAAAAGTGCGTACTTAAGCATTTTTTGAGCAAAACACGGTAAATAGGTACCAAACTTTACTACATTATACTAACTAAGATCAGGCATATTATATACATTTGCGATTATGTAAATTGAAATGAAATTTTGGAATTGACTACAAAAAATTTATAATAATTCGCGCCGAAGGCGCGAAAACTTTTTGGATTTTAGTTCTAAACTGTATTAATTTTCATCAATTTCCAGGCTGAACGCAGTATACAGCTGCTGTCTGCGTCATAAATATTTCCTGATGATTGATATTTCCAGGAGGGCAACCCAATTTCGGGGGGGGCATGCCCCCCTTGCCCCCCCCTGGCTACGCGCCTGCTCAACCCCCTTCTGACAGACGGTCCGGCCGATGGACCCGGCCCGGACCCTCCGGACCCAGGGGGTGGTCAGGATCACCTGTCTGGGCAAAAGCTACCTAAAAACTAATGCCAAATTTGAATTCTACGCACCGAAAAACCTATATAGGCGAGTTTTTAGGCTTCTTGGACCTTGAAATAAAATTTTTGGTCAGTCACGTGACCCCGACCCAGGTCACGTGACCCTAGGCCAAGTCACGTGACCATTCCAGATACGAAATTACTCCCCCAAATTGTTTGTTCTGTGCTTACTAGAGCAATAGAACACAAAATAAGTGGATTCCTAGCTTCCTGGTATCTATAATAAAGGTCAAGCACATTGGCCTGGGTAGCCACTTTGGACCCGGGGGCCGAGAACCAAAATTCGAAGTTCAGCCTGTGCAAAAAACTTGGGGGTCCAATTTTTTTTACATAATAACACTATGGACTATGCTCTATTTATGCATGAAAAGAAAAATTTCCTAGCTATATCCTGAGATCAGATCCGGTGGTGATTTTTTTTGTGAACGAGTGATTTTTTTGTGAATTCGTTCACAAAAAAAATCACAGAAATTTTTTATTACTCACGCTACACGAGGGCTACCGGCATGAAATTTGCACCATATGTAGAGGGGGTCACTACCGTTCCATACGTACCAAAAGTTTTTCGATCGGACTTCATTTGCGAAATTGCCAGCAAAAATTCGATTTTTGATTTTTTTTGTGAACCTTGCTATAGTACTAATCAAAAATAAGTAAATAAGCTAGTTTTTATGCCTCCCGGAGCCGGAAAAAATTTTTGGCTGGGGGCCAAAGTCGGCCAAAACGCTAAAACGGCCAAAAAGTATGCTTCAAAGGCGCCTTAATAAGTCAGACTGGGCTATATATGGGGCAATACTGACTATATGGTTAAACAGTACACATATCGGGGTCGTTCAAATGCTATATGATTTTCCGTCTCTGTGCTTAATTTTTCGGTAGTGGCCGGCCAAATTCGGTGAATTTTGGGTCGAACTTTGAACTTAATTTTTTCGCTTATTTTGCTACATGGGTGGCTCAAATTTTGCATACGAAGGTTTTTTGGGACGGAAAATCGATTCCCGCTATCAGTTTTGCTGCCCGAATAACCCAAATTGCTGGGCTGGTTCCACTTAACCGTCTGAGGGGTCAGGTCGGTAACCGCTCCCTGGAGGTCCATAGTAGGCTTTGCTTAGCCTCTCCAAACTTTGTCTATGGGGGTTTTCTGGTGCGCCCAGCTCATTCTCTGTGTCCGTTTTGCCGTCGACCCACCTATCTTGCTGTGCTGGTTCCAGCTTGCCGTCTGGATGGTCCGGTCAGTACCGACTTCTGGGAACATCATACGTATTGGACTGTACATAGCCTCTCAAAACTTTGTCTATAGGAGTTTTCTGGTGCGCCCAGCTCGTTCCTGGCATCCGTTTTGACATCGGACCCACCCATCTTGCTGTGCTGGTTCCACTTTGCCATGTGGAGGGTCGTGTCGGTGGGAGGTCATGTGGTCAAAAATGAAAATTTTGAAAAGTGGTCAAATTTTGTACCAAATGAAAGCCCTAAGCGAGCTGAGCAACTTTTGTTATAGAACTACATGCGCAAAGTGGCAGTGGACTGCTGCAGTGGGGGTGGGGTGCTGGCTTATCCCTAGTGGGGGGGGGGGGCCCCCGCCCCCATTCGGCGACCTCCCCCCCCCCCATTCGAGGAGCCCCCCCATAAATCCCGACCTCCCCCCCATAACCCCAAAAATTGCCAAATTTTACCATTTTTACCCTAAATTTTCAAAAAAATTTCCGGCTTCGCCGGAGGTTTGACTAAATTTTCGCTATTTTAGCTTAAAAAACACCTAAAATTAGTCATTTTTCAGCGATTTTTAGCAGTTAGTACGCAAAAAACCCACAAAAATTCGAAAAAAAAATTTCAAAATATGCCCCCCATTTTGGGTGAGCCCCCCCCATAGATGGGGGGCCAACCATGAAGCACCCCCCCCCCATTAAAAATTGCCAAGTGTTACGCCAGGGGTGGGGACTTGGTGATTTTGGGTCAAAACTAAATTTTTCCAAAAGTGGTCAAATTTAGTATCAAATGAAAAAGCCCTGGGCCAACTGAGCAACTTTTGTCATAGAACTACATGCTCAAAGTGGCTGTAGAGGGCTGTGGTTGGCTTGCGTGCTACTGTTGAAAGATATCTTTCCTATCTTTTTTACATATTATATACCTCCAGGAGCATACATATATAAAATAATAGAAAACAAGAACAAAAAGTGCTCCTTCGTCGCATGTAAAATACATATGAGTCTTCGTAGGCAGGTTGTACGTAAGCAAAAACTAGCCTGTAAAATACATATGAGTTCCGTAGGGAGGTTGTAAATTAAGGAAAACAAGTTGCATCCGCTTAACATATGAGCCTGTCCTACAACGAGGCTCATATTGGCGTCACAGTGCATTCCACATTAAAGCCTAATTAAAGATAGAACCTCAGCTTCATCCACATTACGGAAAAAATGAATAGACGTTGTGGCCCAGAAGAAATGGACTGAAGTGAACTATGACTGCTCACGCTGAACTGTACATGCTAACTAATGTTTCCCGAAACACTATGGCACACCTAATATTTCGCGATACGCTGTGGTACGCGGTGCACCTAATGCATTCTCGAAACATCTTCACGTCCACACGTAGAATGCGTTCCCACGTGGCTTGAGTCAGAGCGCCTCATGGTGTACCGTGTTGAGCATATGCACACTATGATGACTGATCAACAAGCAAAGTGAAGGATAATTTGTAATGAAAAGCTTTATGCAGTATGTATTTATATATAAAAGTAAAATATATATATATATATCTGTAAATTATTCGTATTATGACATACGCCAATATGAGCCTCGTTGTAGGACAGGCTCATAGTTAAGCGGTTGCAACTTGTTTTCCTTAATTTACAACCTCCCTACGGAACTCATACATGTATGTACATGTACATGTATGTATTTTACAGGCTAGTTTTTGCTTATGTACAACCTGCCTACGAAGACTCATATGTATTTTACATGCGACGAAGGAGCACGTTTTGTTCTTGTATATAAAAACGGCCTCAGGTTCTCACTGGCGAAATCAGTTTGCATAGTTTTTGTTAACGTTAGCAAACAGCATAGTCTTATTTTTTAATTCGTCACGACCGACAGAGACTTCTTTCAGATTTTTGTCCGTTATAAATCTGATTTGCTGATGTTTCTAGTCGGGGAAATTTACATGTTTTCAACTACTGAGTCCATCCATGATCTGATTTACCGTTTTCTTTGTTTGTTGTTTCCTTCCAGATGCTTTGTACAGTTTTGCGAACAAGGCTACGAAGACGGTTCATGACACTGCGAAGACGCTTAAGCATACTGTTGAAGAGTCGGTGAGCGTGAACTAAGGTTGAACTGAGCTTGAACTGCGATTTCTGTTGCTAGAAATTGATTGGTTAGTGATTTTGTTTTGGCTTTTGTCAGAAACAGAATCTCGATACAACCTTTGCTCTAGTGTCCATTCCTTCAAGCTGAGAGAATAGAATATATACTTTCTGTGTTTCTTTTGATTACTAAAAAAGACTGTACATAAAAGTGCGTATAAGCTTCAAAAATCGCGCACCTTTCTTAGTCATAGCTGGCTGAAGTACAAGCAAACCATCCCTGTTCCTTTTACCGCCGTTGCCTTACGTATACGTTAATATTCGTGGTTTGTTGCCTACTTTTGTAGTGTTTATGTGTGATTTTACAGAATCTGTTGCTATTCTTCATACAAGTATACTGTTTCAGACCATATTGGGCGACTTTGAACGTGAGCAGCAGCGTTGGATTGAGGAGCGGGAATTTGCCGAGGCCAATGCGACCAGCGCCTATGCTGCCGTCCCGCCCTGGGTCGGCTACCATGAAGAAACTGTCATGAAAAAGCAAATACTATCACTGTCTCTTGTGAGTAGATAGGATCATTTTATAATTATATACGTATATATACGTACATGTCATGTTTGGTATGTTAACGCCGTTGCAAGTTGATCTTAGTTTAGCATCTACAACTTTAACGTGTTTGCTAATAGCCTAAGCATAGCATAATTAAAGCTGTTTTCTTAACGAGTCCCATTTCAAATGTTCGTTCATGTTGCTACAAATTAAAATATGCGGCCCATTCATATGTCCTACGAGGATGCAAAGTCATAAAATAACTGTTTTCCGTTCGAAACTTGAACACCTAAAAACTTCTTGTCCTCTGACATTCAGTTTGACATTATTTGACACTCTCTGTTATGTAAGATTGTTATGCTCACGGTTTAGAATTCAGTTGGCTGTTATGTACAGGGGCCATATTGGTTAGAGAATCAAAATGTACAAGACTGAATATACAGTTTTCTCCTGCCAATAGTTAATGTTTTTTGGTTTCAGGTTATACTTATTTATTTTTTCTGTTTTCTAGGATAGTCGTAATTTTCTCCGCGATCCTCCTCCAGGCTCTGACTTTGCGTTCAACTTTGCTTCCACCTATCCTGTTGCCATTGCGACGTTGGAAGAAGATCCGAATCTTCGAAAAATGCGATTTAACTTAGTGCCTAAACAGTAAAATGATTTTTGTTCATTTGTGCTCATACCTACGTATGTACAACGTAAGTACGTAATTGTAATGCTTTGAACGTTGTATCTTGTTTTGTTTTGGAAGACACAGAACTCAACAGCTTTCCTGTCGGTTTATGGAAGGGGTGGGACGTTGGCTAGCCGATTTTAATAAAATCAAAGGGAAAGGTGCTTTTCTGGTCCCAGTGGTTTTGTCTGGTTTGTTCCAGGTTTAAACTAACCTTTCAGGGTATATGACTCGTGTACGCTTATTTTAAGTGTTGTATACAAAAATTTCAGAAGCTTTCAGCGGCAACAATGGAATGTGAAGTTGACACCCTCCATAGATAGTATAGTCCTGTGAGCTGATGCTTACCTTTTGCACCACACTACCATAATATTATAAAGCTAGTATATATCTGTTTCAAGCACAGCTACCACGTATGTACGAGGAACTTAATACCTGTGCTCTACATTGTTGATACCTACATTTTCTAGAATTAAGGAGGAGGCTTTTTCTGAGAAACTACTTCTATCGAGTGGCTCTGGTGAAGCAGTCTGTCCAGCTGAGCCGATTGGCCTCAGAGGCCGGCGGTAGGTAGTCCACTCAAACGTTGGCTATACTTTACGTTAATTTCATTAACTTTAGTTAGTTTGTAAGCCAGTTTTTATGCCTTCCGGAGTTGGAAAACCATTTTGGCAAAGGAGGGGGCAAACTCTACGCAACGCTAAAATGACCCAAAAGTATGCTTAACATTAGCCTCAATCCGTGTCAGACTGCGCTCTATTATGGGGCTCCAATAGACATGGAGTTTTCAACTTCTAATTAGTTTTTTTCGATAAGCCCCGTCGCGTGTTTTTTTAGATCCACAGTCAACGGCTGTCAAGCAGAGCATTCCGCCAAGCTTACATCTGCCGGTTCCTTGTCTGCCCAGCTCTCGTAAGTGAAGCTCTTAGTTGCGGATTTTCTTTAATACTTCGGTCAGTCCATACATTAGCAATTAGAGGGCTCGATTTCGTTAAGGGGTCTGCCCCGAAATTAGCAAAATAATAGCGAATTTCTTAATATTTTTACCAAAACTGGTATAAAATGACAATTTTTGAACATTTTTTGAAAGTCAAAATCTAGCTGTAAGTCTACCCTTTTTCTTTCTGGACGACAGGGTCTGCCGTTTTTCCTACCCGCTGAGGCGGTCTACCCGTGTTTTGCAGTCTGGGGTGAGTTTGCACCCCCCCCCCACGTTATCTATGGATCGTTCACCCGTTTGGTGGCTGCACTTTGAAGTTCAGACTTATTTGAGATAGCTACATCCTGTTCTCATTTGTAGCTTGTATATATTGCACAGTTTTCCTTCCCTGACTGCTTATTTGACTAATTTTACGCTATTTAATCATTTAAATAAATAAATAAATAAATAAAATTTGCTTGACAGCAGCGTCAGAACTGGAACCGGAACCATCGTCGCCTGTTCATGCAGAGAGTTTTGTAGAGTGATGATCTGTCCACCACGTTTGAATGAGGAGGAAAATTCGACAGAGACGTAGAGGCTTTGGGCATTGAGGACGGCGCGGCCAGTAGTAGTGAGGTGAGACAAGACAATCCTCTGCTTCCCCCCAGCAAACCGATGGCGCCTTCGGAGTTAACCAAACAACGTATGGCTCTTTTTACGGATTATAAGAAGGCAGATTGTTCGTGCTCCAACTTGGCTTTCAACCTTATACATAGCTATAGTCTCACTGGTATCGTATAGTAGCTTAGTACTATGATCAGCTTCTGAACTGTTTTCGTCCGTGCCTACAAAGCTGTAAAAAGGTCCATCACTATATACAAATAAAGTGTTTATAAGACTTGCATATAGCAATAACTTATAGTATCAGGCAGAAACAAATTGTATTTCTTTTCCCAGTTGTTTTTCTAAACATTTCCTGTCCCCCCAACACTTCCTGTTTATTAATTGTGTTTTCCATTTCTGGTTCAGAAAACACCGCCGCGAAGGGAAACTCGAAGCAGCCGAAGACGAGTCCAGAACTGGGCAGCATGAGTCCGGAGCAGGAGCTGGCCGCCGAGCTGAACGACTATGAACTGGTCGTCAGTCAGGAAACGGGGGAAAATCGGAAAGAGGAAATGGTGGGCGGAATTGGCGGAATTGCTGGACACGGAAGCCGCCGGTCCCTTAGACGTGGAGGAGCAGCAACAGTCTGAGAAGACTTTGTCTTAATTTTGACTGACTCTTAACTCTTAATTAACATCCAATTGAATTAAGCTGACGGGATTCTCTTACTGATTTTTAGCCTTTTCAATTTCGTTACATAATGATACTATGATAGATACTTGGATATTGTGATTGGTGTGTACTTTAATTAGTAGTCAAATCTGAAAGCAAAAGCCTGCTGCCAGAAAAAAATAGTATACTGCTGAAAAGTTCAAGGCATATACTTTGTTAAATTTCTGTGATCTTGTGAAAGTTAATTTTGAATTCCCCTCATGGAAGTAGTTTTCATTATGTAAATATATTTAGTTTTATAAGCTAAAATTAATTGGTTTTAACCATTTTCTGCTGCAAAACTGCTAGTTTTTACGTGTGTACATTGGGCGTCGAATTAGTCAAATATATACGTATACTCAGACTAGCCAAAAACTCCTGGGGACGACTTTCTTTGCTATTTTTGCTTTTTTCTGTTTCTTCCCTTGTTGAATATACCCGGTTTCGAGAGTCAAAGCATTATGCCAGGTACTGTATGTAAGAGATATTGAGCGCGTCAACTTATACACACCTATCAGTACCCCTGTCATTGGTGATTATGCGAAGTTTAACCAGAATTAAATTTTAATTATTGATTTTTGGTCATTAAATCTGTTGAATTTGTATGGTTTGAGCATAATTTTTGTCTGATGAAGTTGTTATGAAAGTCATGTAGTAACGCAGTAACTGACGAAACTAGAATCGTGTTTGAGTGAGCATGTTTTACGAAATTGTGGCTTCCGAATTTTCTGACTATGAGATTCTTTCAAATCTTTTCCGATTTTTAGCAGCCCTTTCCTTCGGAAACTGGCTATTCTTCGAGTGCTGTTTTCGTGTTTCTGTTTTTTCCTGTGTCGGTTTATCATGTATATATTTATTTATGTGGTAATGTCATTGTAAATAACCGCTGTAAAAGTAATAATATAGTAAACTATTTCACTTTTTAATGACCTCCTGCGACAGATTATCGGTTTTAATGACAGATGGAGTTTGTGTGCTGCGGATTAAGTTGCTATAACAAATCCTGTAGATTCTACGATAGATGTAACAATCCATCGGCTGTATCGAAAACAACGAGGAAGAAGAACCTGTTGTTTGTTCCTGTAACGGATGCGAAGTTATATACCCCGACTGGTTGGTTACCCCGACAAAGCTACTCCAATTTTGTTGGATCGTCTGAGCTGTAGTTTTGGGTTCTGGTCTGAGAAAAAGCGGTGACTAGAGTAGTTCCTTATAGGCACCCCCCCCCCCCCAGTTAGCTTGTCCTCGGGATCAATAAAACCAGAGAAACGAAGTCTATACTGCGATCAAAGTGAATTTTTGTCCCCCCCCCAAACCAGGAAGAAATGAGAGTCTCCACTTCTTCGGCTTCTTCATGGTGAACAGTGTCTGGCTTTGCTTGCTGCGGCAGGTGCCGGCATTCTTGTGATGTGCCGTCTTTGCACGGCTGTTTGCATGAGCAGTAAGATTCTAATTTATGGCTGCAGTGCATGACTGGTATTTGACCGAATTTAAGTGGCTTTAAGTTTTCTTTGAACTATGAACTAAAGCGCAACCAACAGATTGGGGGAAGTGTCACTTTTCTTTCAACATACGCCTCTAACAGCGCGTCATGATAGCTGATAGTATGATCATGTTCTCACCCCCCCCCCCCACTCGTTTTTGGCCAAAAATCTCCATCGCCTCGCTTAGCCGGATTTTTTTGGTCTAGAATCGTCTTTTTTGATACTAAATCTGAATTTTGGAGCACATTATAGCTAATTTATGACAGTAAGCGTAGAAAATATGCAAGAACTTACGACATTTTCTGCGAGATTCGGCAACACGGCCCCCCCAATATTGACCTTCCGTCCACTTGTGTCGCGTAGAAGATTCCCTGCCGAAAGAAAGAGATTGCCGCTTTTTCTATTTTTTATGTTTAACTTGTTTTTTATGTTTTTTATGTTTTATGTTTAACACATGCA
>JASAND010024893.1:0-18258 GCA_030248195.1 Trissonchulus latispiculum
GGCAAGCTTTCAGGCAGTTTCAACTTGTCCATTTCAAGATACAGGGCGTGCTGCACGGTGCTGCACCCGCAGCGTCGCTGCGGCTGCCGCGTCGCAGCGCAGCGCAATAGCGGCACCACACGGAGAAGCAAACATGCCTATCGTGTTCAGCGACCCCGATTTACTATATATGGCTGCCACAAAAAGGCCAAAAATAGCCGTTTTTAGCGACTTTTCCCAATTTTGACCCTGGGCGAGGAACCACAGGCGCCATGCAGCCCGAGGGTCACATCCGTCGGTTTCGGCGATATGCTCATCGTTTTCAGCGACCCCGATTTACTATATATGCGCACCGCCAAATGGCCGAAAAACGCCATTTTAGACGACTTTTTGACAATTTTCTATGTTGGGGCCTCGAAAAATTTCTGTCCAAACGCTTCGCAACCCCATGTTTGACAGTCTGTAGAAACCGCTAGGAGCCGAATTGGGCCAAAATAATCAATAGTGAACAGGTTCATGGTTTCGTTAACAAGATAATAATAGGTAAAGGTGGCCACCATACGGCATGTGAAAAATCAGTGTGCTAGAAAAAGTACCAAAAGCGTAAAGGAGAAACACAAGAGAAAAAAACCCCACTTAGAAAGTAGGTCTGAAAAATGAAAATTTTCAAAGTTCATTTTTTCCGGGCAAGTTTGGTATCATTCGAAAGCTCTTGGCCTGGGGATTTCAAAAATGTAAATATTAACTCTAAATTCCTTACCGTTAATTAGTTACGCCTAATTAAGCATTTTGAAAACACGCAATGTACCTTTTTGGCTCATATTATGGGGCGCTCTCCGAGCTGCCCCATGATACACAGGGGTTATCCATTTCGGGTGTAGTCTTTTGCATATCCACACTTATGAAACTCTCTGGATTGCCCACTGTTCATAATATATATCACAAAAATGTTGTTTACGGACTAATTTTCCCCCCTGGGAATATTTGCCAGCATTCCTCCACAGGCGGGGCGGGGCAGGTCATACGGCTCTTTCCGCTGCGAAGGTCAATCAGGGGGGTATAACAGTTTAAGGTGGTGGTATCCTTTTGTGCAGTGCTTTTGGGGTGATTTTTTTGAAACGCTATAAGTTTCGCAATTTTTGGAATTGGAAAGAGCTTTATACATCGTTTTAAAGCTTATTTTCTATACATTCACATGAGCTTATGAAACTAGCAAAGTTAGCACAAAACTAGCAAAATTTTTCAGACATACTGACATCTGACAGGCTGAATATAGACCAAAAATTTTTGAACATCGATTTTTCAAAACTGTGGAATCGGCCAAAATTTTTTGTGCCATAATATGAAGGACATATGGGCCGAGGGACATTTTTTGGATTTGGCTCAACAAGCCTCAATACGCCAGAAAATCCGGCAAATGTACTGTGACACGAAATTTCGCAACTTTGCATCCAGTTTTCTCGCAACTGGAGGTGTTTTAGCTGAAACCAAGAAAAATGTCCCTCCGCAATAGTGCGAATTTTCATCCAGCCAAAAATCACGCGAATCCATTGGGTGGTTTTCGAGAAATCGATGTTCAAAACAAAATAATTGCAGTTTTGCCAAAATGGTTTTTCGGCCAAATCTCTAGCTTAAAACAACGAATCCCAGCTAATAGGCATTGATACAATGGGCAATTAGACCGCGTATCCATTGACTATAAATTAACGAAAATTGTCCATACGATTTTGCAGTAGATAATTTTGAAAAAACTGATTTCCTCGAAAATGGCCGTTTTTTGACCACAAAAATCGTTTTTGGCTTATATATACTGACTTAACCACTAGAGACAGCTCAAAGGTTGTAAAAGCAAAAATGTTCGTTTTTGTACCCTCTTTCCATCCATAACAGCTAATCTGACGTATCGACTATCGGCTGAGAGTATAATGCCAAAAACCGACAATTTTTCATCTTTTCACCTAAAAATGCGGGACTGGTCCCAGAATGTTAAAGAGCACCAAAACAGTATATTTGGAAAGTTTCATCTACTTTCATAAAGAATTGAAGCCTATAGGGTCGAATTTACACAAAAGGAACCACCACCATAAATGAGTAAACAATTAGTCGTTTTTTGCATCAAAAAAAACGAAACTGCGGGGAAAAAGCAAAAAAGCGTACCGTTGTTCCCCCCTTTGGGTGGAAAAAGTGTGGGGAAAAGAGACGGTCACTATTTCTCAACCATGTAACCTAGCGAAAATCCGACTAGCCCACGTTAGAGAGCACATCTACAAACCCCTCCATGCACCAAGAAACTAGAAAGCTCCTGTAACTATTACCAGTAAGTTGGTTTGATCTTAGAAAATTTGAAAAATCCTTAGGTTTTTGGACAATTTTTGGGTGTCAACTTCGGACCCATGCCACACGAAGGCTCAGTCGACAGGAATGATTATTTGTATAATTATGATGAATACTCGAATTTTCATTGGCGCTAGATTTTGTATCTCTGTCATGTCCCAGTCGAGCAGGGTGAGCCATTGTTTTCCCCTACTTTGCCGGTGATGTCTTTTCTCCTTCTGACTTATGCATTACATACCCAACAATCGTTTCAGATTAACGGTCCAGGAAAGGTAGCATATATCCTCCGTATCACTCTGTTTATGAGATCCGCAATGATTCATAGTTATAACTAAGCTATCATTCCATAATGATCCGGCTGTCCTCTGCTACGTAACATATAACTGGTGTGGTGGACCAATTCTTACATATCATGGCCTCAACCCAACCAGTCCATTAGCTTTGTAGCAGGTGAATATAAATACTGTACAACGTTGTTCTGTATCAAAAGATTCTAAAGCACAACAGACAAAAACTGAACTCACGCAGTTAGAAGTGGGCCCAGGAAGCCCCCCCCCCCGAAAAATCCCTAAAAATTCCCTACCAAGGAAGGTATGTATACAAGAAATGAAAATTCTCCTCCGGAGCATGGAAAAGGTAATATGGGTGGATGGGGTAAGGTTGCGAATCAGGAGAGGACTAGTTTTGAAAATGCTTAAATATGGAGGTAGGTTCTAACAGACAGGAGTATATAGGTTCTGGGCGAACTAATATGGTCATGACTATGACATATGACTTCGAAATTCCTCCTGTCTTCTAGATCCCAGCCCAGACCCATATTAAGCATTTTCAAAACTAATCATCTCTTGATTCGCAACCTCACCCCATCCACCCATATATATTACTTTTTCCATGCTCCGGAGGAGAATTTTCATTTCTTGTCCTTCTGCCATTTTAAAGGATCCCTGCAGTGGGCTAATTGATAGAAGGAGCTTGAAAAATGCAACAATGGCCACAAAGTGGTGGCATAAATATTACTCACATACCTATATACGTGGAACTCCACCGCCGCGGTCAATGGTGCCACATTTTGTAGGTGATACAATGACAAAAGTTGTTCGTCTCGCCAAGAGCTTTCATTTGATACCAAACTTGACCACTTTTGAAGACTTTCATTTTTGACCCCTACCAGTGGCGCAGCCAGAACCTTCTGACGGGGCATGCGGACCAGGGTTTTTGAAAACCAGGTGTGTCCTGCAGGGGCGCACCCAGGATTTTGAAAGGGGAGGGATGGAGCTTAAAAATTTTTTGTTACAGCCAGACGCGCTTTCGCTAACGGGAGGGGCTGGAGTTGGTGTAACAATTTTCATCAAAACATTCTGTGCTGCTGCAGCAAGAAACAAGATTTCGGAACCCTCATTAGTCCACGCGGAGAAAAAAGCCACCCGGAAGTAGAGAAATTTTAGAACTTATGAAGAAATCCGTAATAGAAACCTTTAAAAACATTTGAATAAAAGTTGAGAAATTTTTTCGAAATTATGAATAATCTGTGATGGAAACTTTTAAAAAGTTTGAAATATATAGTCAATCGGGGAAAAAACGCCATTTTTCAGACTTTTGGACGTCTAGAACTCAGTTTTTGAAATTATGGGAAAATTCTTGTAGTTTGAAATGGCAACCCCTACGGATTATTTTCATGTATTAATGACTTCTCTGGACCGTAGCAATAGAGAGTATATACTATGTGATTAATTTCCTGGGGAAAAAAGCCAGTCTTCGGGAAACAACGCCACCTTGGTCCAAGCATATCCTGAAGGCGTAGACCAATTCTGAGTGTTCCATCATGTTCAGCATCGCTCATTTACCCTAGGGTTGTTGTTTACCGACGCAAATTGCCTTCGTAAAGAACTAAAAACAACTTTTTCGTTTGCAGTATAAACTGGCTAGGTTTCATCAAATATAACGTAAACATACAAATTTTTTAAAAACTTGCTAAAACGAAGGCTAGCTACAAAATAGTGTTTTTCAATGAATTCGTAATGCTCTTTTTGGCCAAATGTGCCAGTTTAAGGATGAAATGCTGTGTGTAGCGGTCAGACCGACTGGGGT
Source organism: Trissonchulus latispiculum (assembly GCA_030248195.1). Classification (NCBI taxonomy): domain Eukaryota; kingdom Metazoa; phylum Nematoda; class Enoplea; order Enoplida; family Ironidae; genus Trissonchulus; species Trissonchulus latispiculum. Next base: position 4,402 of record JASAND010024893.1, read on the forward strand.
GACATATTAGTCCAAAAGTTGCTCATGTCAGGGACTACCCACCTACAAACGGTATTGCTCTGTAAAACTTGAATTGCTGATTATTTTCAACATAGTAATAATCCCAAAAATCGAAGAAAACTGCTCACTATAGGTCTAGAAAGTGACTGGCTTTTTTTCCCGATGGGTCAAAATCATCGGGAATAAAAAGCCACACCTGCGCAGAGACCACGTGACGTTCTGAATAGTTGACATTTGTATGAGAACAAAGCCAGACATTTTCCCCACTTGATTGCAGTAGAAATTATTCAGATAGCTCTATTGACACTAAAGTTATGAATTTTTCAGAAACAAAGTTTTCAAAAAAATGTCGACCCTGCTGTTGACTATAGAAGAGAGCCAGAAAGCTAAAAATCGGCGTGCGGGCTTATATTGAGGTCGTCATTCTACACGCCAAATATTACTGCAATAGCTTCACCCGTTAGGCCACGGCGGTCGTGGCTTTTTTCCCCGAAATTTTGACGTGGCTTTTTTCCCGATTGACTATATACGTATTCGAAATTAAATGGGTATAAAATGCGAAAAACTTAAAAAATGGAGACAGAAAAACGTCGCAGACGAGAAAATTTGAAAAACTGAGCCGGAAAAGCGACACTGACGAAAAATTTTAAAAAAATTTGGATATATATAAAAGCACCGCAAGTGCAAAAAATGTGTATTTTTAATTTTATGCATTGAAAACAGCCCAATTTTGCTTCTCCCCCCAAAATTCCCGGAGGGGCCTGCGAAAAGGGCGGGGCCGGAAACCCCACCTCCCTCCCCGTGCGCCCATAATGTCCCAAATATCAGCTAATATTGTCAAGAATTATGATTGTTATTTGTTATTCAATTTTTTTCTATTTTCAAAATCCTTTGATCTTTGCCGCTTTTCCAACTTTGACTTGCTATTACTCGTGACTCAGTCACTCATGGAAAATTGTTTCAATTGGACTTTCGGGCCCGCTTATGTGGCAGCTTTTATGTGATCTATGGAGTTTTCAAAATTTAAAGTAGACTTTTTCGAAAAAAACCACTTTTTAACCCAAAATTTCGGCATCGCGAACCTAGCAAAAGTGAGTAAAAATACGTAGCATAATCATAAAGTTTAATCTGAGCTGAATCCAACTATATAAAGTTTTGGTGGCTACTACTTTTATTGCGCCAGCAATGAATTTATAAACAATTTGCCTATTTCAGCTTATTTTTGACAAGTTGTGCTAAGTTGTCGCGTTGATTTGCCGCGACCAGTGTAAACCAGCCAAACACCAGCTAAAAAATTAAAATCTTTAGAAATTGGCTGCTGGGGCAATATAAGCCGTAGCCACGAAAACTTTATATCGTTGGAGTCAGCTCAGATTTAACTTTATGATTCCACTATTTACTCACTTTTGCTAGAATCGCTCTGCCAAAATCTTGTGTCAAAAGTAGTATTTTTAGATAAAATCTTTCAAATTTTGAAAAACCACATATAGTCAGGGGGGGGGGAAGAAAAACACAAATAGGGAAGCAAGCCAACAACTTTTTCTTCGCTTGGATTTGGATCGGTTTGAGTATACCGTTATGTACCGTGGGCAAATACCTATCTAATCGTATATTCAAACTTCTCTTATACCTCACTCAGCTTTGGCAGTAACAGGATTTGTCCATGTTTTTTTTACCCGCAAATCGGGGAAAAAAACATGGTGCGGGGAAAAAAAACATGGCACGGATTTCTACCAACCAACCATTTAGAGTGGTTTAAAAGCATTGTTTCAGCTGTTTTTAGCGTGCAAAACTACCTAGGCACCCTTCTAACCTCAAAGCAAGCTTAAAACCCGATTTTTTGGTCAAAATGCTAAATCCGCCGTACGTAACCTGTTTGGGCATGAAACCTGCTGGGAACTGGCCATAATATGCAGAATATCACTAAAAACAAGTTAGTTGTGTTAAAAATTGCAATATTCCATCATTTTTTAAGTTTTTTCAAAATTTTCATTTTTACCATAGAAACTTATGAAACCTAGCATATTGATGCTGCAAATCAAATTTTCGAGCTAGAAGCTTCAAAAATGCTCAAAGTTGGCATATTTTGAGGTTTTTAGTGGTTGTAAAGCATTCTCTTTCCTATAGAAGCATTAGTTACGCCTTCCTGAAACATACGCAAAAATTTTAAAATTTGGTCACCATGTTTTTTTCCCCGCTCTAGTGGACCCAATGTGGGGGAGAAAAAACATGGTCAAATTTTTTTACTGGGTGTACGCAGGGGAAAACCACTATTGCCATGTGATAGAGCAAGTCAAATTATGCCCGCATGCCCACTTATAGTAGCCAAAGTTTGATAGTTGGTTAGATATAGACTTGCAAACTTTCGAAAATCCTTAGCATTTTGGCCAATTTTGGGAGGTCAACTTTGGTCAAGTACTGTACTTACAGAATCAAACTTAGAAACCAATCTGGTACTGTAGGGTATACTTCTAGACTTGCTCTTTCTAATGGGCTATACTAGGCAGCTGCACCTGCTATGGTTGGGGAGTAGGCGACCATGTTTTTTTCCCCTTCTTTTCCGTCATGTTTTTCCCCCTCTGACTATATCAAAATGAAAGCTGAGAAATACGCGGACCTGAAAATCCAATTGGAAAAGCTGCAAAGATGAAAGAATTTTGAAAATCGAAAAATTGAATAACTATATATCACAATTCTTGACGATGTTAGCAAACATTTGGGATACAATATGCCTGGAACATTGGCTAATTTTTCACCAAACGGCTAGTTTCTGGCATCTGCTGAGCTTTCAAGACTTAAATATCGGCTTCTTCTGACGAATTTAAATTTATTCAAATTTGTTTTTCTACCAAAGAAACGCCCATGCCATTCAGAAAATATATACATATACATTGCTGCAGCAAAAACGTATCGTTGAATCAGTATGAACAAAATTTCACTCCCTATATTTTTTGGTCAGACTTTAGTTGGATTTCCTTTAGTCGGTATAATTTTTTGTATCCCCGAATCCTGACGGGGCATGCGGCCGCATGCCCCGCATGCCCCCTGGCTGCGCCCCTGACCCCTACCGGACCCACTGGGGGTGGGGCGCCCAACCCAGCGTTTTTTCAAAACCAGATTTCATCAAATTTTCGTCATAAAAAATAAATTTTTGCAGAACAATAGTTTTGTTTTGATATATAGCCTGTATTTGTAATTTTGGTTGAATGTTTACCTTGTTGGATTGTGTTGCTTCATTGTATAGTCAAGCGGGAAAAAACCCACTCGCCAATGCGGAAAAAACCCACCCCCAGTGTGGGCTTACCGGTATGAGCTATGTATCTACAGTCCCGGCTGAAAGTATATAACCCACCCATTTGCTTGCGAGCAATTCGCGAGCAACTCGCGAAAATTCGTAGTCCTTTTTAGATCATGTTCGCGTTTGCTCGTGCCGTTTTTTAACATGTACTTGTACTTTTTCTAGACTTCTTTTCAAGTTTTCAAATTTTTTGTTGTTGTTGTTGTTTTCAAGTTTTTTTATGCAGCTGCAGCTGCTTACGTTACTGTATATACATGCTAACAACGAATATAGTGTTGTATTCACGCGTATATATATGTGCGTAGTTAAGGCATAAGCTTAATATGCATATATATAACAGCAAGCCAGGGAGCTAAAGTTGTTGCACAAGCACACACGTATATAGCGCTGTGCTTAAGCTTTATATGCATGTAATCTAGATGAACTAAATTGTTTTGGCCAAACTTACAAAAAGACTTTGAAAAAGATTTACAAAAGGTGGCTGCTCGTAGAAATTTGCGAGCATTTTTTGCTACTGTTCGCGAAATTTTTGCTACGTTTCGCTACGAATTGCTCGCGAAAAAAGGAGGATTACTTTCAGCCGGGACTGTAGGATTTTAATAGCCTTTCTTGAAGAGCATCCAAAATAACCCTGGAGGGTGTATTATTGTCGCTCCCACTGCATCCCAGCATTTTTTTGGGACTGAAATTTTCGAAAATTTTGGTCCGTCCAAGTACCGAAATTTGGCAAACTTTGCCTGGCCACCCTGAACTACTGGAAAGACTTAGACCAAAGCGCATTGTATGTATGTGTAGGGCATCTGTTGCGCATCATGATGATATATGCCACACTGCTCTAACCCCACAGGTGCGACCTGCGGGTGATCTAAAGTTGGCAGGGAAAAAACCCACATGCGGGAAAAAACCCACTTTTCAAAATTGAAAATTTTTCTAAGCATTAGCAGGAAAGGCCAAACTAATACATACATTTGTTTAATAGAGCCTATAGATTAAATTGGTATAGGTTTTACCTGGGTTCGATCTGTTATGGGAGGTCCAGGGGATCAAAATCGGACATGGTGCCATTTCAAGCCAAAATTTCAATTTGTCCAAAAATGCTTATTTTTGCCTTTAAATGGGTCTAGTTTGGCTCTAAATACAAGAAAAACCCGTTTTCAATATGCTATGATGCTTAAACTGCCGAAAATAAACAATTTTAAAAAATTTCCAAAATTTGCCTATGTTTATATGTGTTAAACATACCAAATTTTCAAAAGTCACTATGACCTCGATTTTTCAACAAAAACTAATATATATATTTTGATGCAGTTGTACCAAAAACAACCCGCTCTTTCATTTGGAACGGTTTCATGCTCCTGGCATCTTGCCAAAAAATTTTTGGGGTGGGTTTTTCTCGCATATGGGTTTTTTCCCGCATTGGGTTTTTTCCCCGCCAGTGTGGGACAATTTTTCTCACTAACGGCGCACCCTAGAGAGGTGTTCTATAGCTCATAAGAAAGCTTACGACTAGACCTAGCAGCCTGTATAGTCAGTATTTCAATAACTCAAATCAGTAAAAGGTTCTGGCCAAAAATCTGAAATGTGGGTGTTTTCCCGCTTGACTATATATATACATTGTCCCGCGAGTATATATATACGTATATATATTATATATAGTCAGAGGGGGGAAAAACATGACGGAAAAGAAGGGGAAAAACATGGTCGCCGACTCCTCAACCATAGCAGTTGCAGCTGCCTAGTATATATAGCCCATCAGAAAGAGCAAGTCTAGAAGTATACCCTACATTACCAGATTGGTTTCTAAACTTGACCAAAGTTGACCTCCCAAAATTGGCCAAAATGCTAAGAATTTTCGAAAGTTTGCAAGTCTATATCTAACCAACTATCAGACTTTGGCTACTATAAATTGGCATGCGGGCATAGTGGTTTTCCCCTGCGTACACCCAGTAAACGTTTTATGATGCAGAAAGAATTGCGTATTTCAAATTTCCCCAAGCCCACGCAGCGCGACCCCCCCCCCCCCCAGTGGGCGTTCGGCACCCCTCCAACCATGTTCCAAAATACTCTTTGGAAACATTTTCTGATAAACGTTGTATAATGCAGAAACAATTGCATTTTGCAATTTCCTAAAACCCACGCAGCGCGACGCCTCCCCCCCCCCCCCGGTTGGCGTTCGGCCCCCCTCCAACCTATGCTCCAAAATACTCCTTGCAAACGTTTTATGATGTGCAGAAGCAATTGCGTTTTTCAAATTTCCACATACACACGCAGCGTGACTCCCCCCTCCCAGTGGGCGTTCGCCCCCCCCCGTCGTCATCTTTTCCGGCAAGCCTTTGTAAAAGTCACACGTGGTAACACGTGCCGGAAGCGAGTGTGTTTTTCAAAGTTCCACATACACACGCAGCGTGACGCCCCAAGTGGGCGTTCGCCCCTTTCCGTCGTCATCTTTTCCGTCAAAGCCTTTAGAAGTCGCTGATGTCCACGTATGTACATTGACAATGGTATTTCATCCCCATACTCCTACGCAGCGCTAAACCATTGCATTTCCACATTTTCCTACCCCTCCCCGGTTCTCTTGTCAGATAAACCCTCTTGTTTTACACGACCAATATAGACATTTAGTGCTCGTAGAAATGACAAAAATACCTAAACATGCTTAACACCAAAAATACTATATTATCAGGTTTTTCAAATATTTTTTTAAGCAGTTTATATATTTTATATTATTTATTAATTAATCATAATAAACATGCTAAAGCGGAAAAATGCAAGAAACTAGAGGAAAAATACACAAATAGGCATGCAGTGGCTAGAGTCAGGAAAGAAGGAAGGGCGGAAAAATACCAATATAATTGACAGTCGGCACTGAAAATGATAGAAACTAGATTCAGCGCCGAATAGGGAAAACAGTCGGCGCTAAAAACGATAGAAACTAGATTCAGCGCCGAATAGGGAAAGCAGTCGGCGCTGAAAATGATAGGAACTAGATTCAGCGCCGAATAGGGAATGCAGTCTGGTAGCGTGGAACAGGCAATTCGTCCGTCCATCCTATTCGCGTGAATTGCGATATATCTAGCTCAACAGTTCATTTCTCTAACAATCTTACCTTCGATACGGAAATCTCATTAACTGTGAATGGGTTTTATACCTAGTCGCGTGAATTACAATAATATGTTGATATGAGCGGCTGCTTTCGCGTACAATTTTGTTTTAAACAGCAATCTAGAAACTTAAGCCTATATTAAAGCTTTGGCAAATATTTTGTGTCAGCAGCAATGATGCGTACATTGTGTATACATTCTAAAATATTCTAAGTTCAAAGAATGCCATATATATATAGTCGTTTCTTTTTCTATTTCGCGTAGGTTTCGACAAAAAGCTAGGATTGCACTTGTTTGAGGGGCAACTGAGCAGCTATTACGTACTTTTCATGCTTGTACGTACGTACTTGTATTTATGTATAAGATATGAAAGCTTTAATTTATATGAATTACTGAAATAGCCTGTCTAGTCTCGCTTTTGTGAGTAGTAGGGACCAGGGGCGAACAGGTGCAATCCCTGAGGTGGGTCCACAGTACCGAGGCAAATGTGAGCATATATGTATAAACATATATTCATTGAAGGTTTGCGTACTGTGGGGCGGTTGTTCATTTCATTCCATTTCCATTTCCAAACTCCCTGGGTTCTCTACTTTTACACTTACTTGAGCCTCGCGACTATAGCATATCTGCTGCCATCGCGTTTTAATGTCCTAATATTGACAGGACTAAGATTTCATTTTGGCACATACTTTTATCGGCTTTTCCAACACAACATTTTTAACGATCAATGCTACTTTTAATTTGTTTTAGACTAGACTATTATTAAGAGCGAAATTATTGAAGCTCCAAATGCGTAACAGAGTATTTTTAGTTGGAACTAGTAATACTAACAAGATAACAAAAATGCTCCTTCGTCGCATGTAAAATACATATGAGTCCCCAGGAGGAAGGTTGTACAATAGCAGAAGACAAGATCCACCCTGTAAAATACATATGAGTGGAATGGGGTTGTAAAAGAATGAACACAAGCTGCAACCGCGAACCATATGAGCCTGCCCTATAACGAGGCTCATATTGGCGTTGTGATGATAATGATACTTTGACGACAAATTACAATTATGATCAACTGTATTTAAACTTTATGCAATTTAACCAACTTGAAAAAAGAAGTGTTGTATACGTGGTTGTTCAGAAAATCAAGTGCAGTGCCAATTAAACTTTAAACATTTAGTAAAACGGCTATATACTCGAAACAGACTTATTTCCTAAATCCTATTATATATAAAATATTTTTATAAATATTATATTAACGCAAACGAACCAAGCAGGATTATAAATAACACATGACATGTGCATGTGATAGGCACTGGTGAGATCATTAGGTAACTTTGCAGGATGTACGTATTTACACACACATATATATATATCAGTCGATTTCTGGTACGGTCAAACTAGGCCGCGATGGGTCAAAACATAGAATTAGCTCAAACTCTGCCAGATTGATGGTCCTAGGGAATGTACTAACCAGGCAAAATATTATTGCATTTGGCTCAGCCAATTTCGAGCTATGGCGACTTAAAGTTGGGAGCTCTGCCTGTGGTTTTGGGACAGCAGCGGAGCTGATATTTCGTTCTATTACTCGCGACTCATTTTTCCTAGGATAATGGTATATACACCGTTAGATAGCTCTTTTTATGAGCTTCAAAACAACATACATTGAATGGTGCTGCACACTTTAAATTTTGGCTTTCACGTCAAAACAGTGACGACAGCCTGAAAAAGTAGCATTCTCGAAAGGTGACATTTGGAATTATTGCAAGCGCTCAGTAAAAAAGTAAGACACAGAATTTTACCCAATAATAGAATGATATGTTTGCACCAAGTGTGCAAAATTTGAGCAAAATTAATGATCCCCTGCGGTGTCTGCACTAAATTGTATACAACTGATCCACCCATCTGATGATGCTTCTGTCGCATCTAATCAGCATAAAGAGAGATAAAGACGGACCAGTGACCTGTGCCTGGTTTATTACACAGATCTTCTGTGGTGGCTTGTACGTAGATTATGCAGAGTTTCAGCAAATTTTATAGTCCATTGCATTGTCTCCACCAAATTGGATTAAACTGTTATTACTATACTACTACATGTTAACGGGTGGTCACTTTGGTCAAAAATCTATAGTCACAGATTTCGCTCACTTTCACACATAATATGCCCTCATATGTTCTTAAAAACAAGACAAATATTAATGTTCAAAATCAAACTGTGACAGAGATATTCAGGTTCAACGCTGGAAAACTTGAAAATTCCGGTTACTAGCCCTGCAAGGTCAGGTGGAGACCGAACGCGATTGAGAACAGGGTTGGCCTATACACCAAATTAAAGCCTTTGCTATGGTAATATTTTAATATAGACGCGGCTCAAGGCTAGCTATCCAGGCGTTCACAATGCATGCTTGAGTGATGCACTGACCTTACATACTTTGGAGGACTGATTAGTATAACTTTAACTCATTTTATCTTGCACATATAGCATTTTAGTTTTCTTCATCTTCTTCTTCATATTCCGGGCCCATCGTGCATGGTCTTCAGCAATGTGGAGAATCGCCAAACCAACACACGTCTTTGCAGGTTGTGCCAGGACATCCAGAAAGACCTGGATTACCAGGACCAACCGCTCGGCAGCATAATTTAAAGAATGGCTGATTCGGCACAACTGACAATCCTCAATCCAGCACACGTCTACAGAACGATAGAAGCAATTTTACGTAAAACGCACCGGTCTTGTTTTGAGAACCCATTGGGACTACAAAATATGTGAAAATGAGCAAAATCGGAGATGGTCGAAAACTCGGCGAAAAAAAGCCGCATGTGGTCATCTTTGAGAAAATGAAAAAGTCAGATACAGGTTGTCCAATATATAATGTAAGGGTATTTTTGCAACAAGTTTGAGTTCGCAACAATTTCACAACAAGCAAAATTTGAGCAAATTCAATGATCTCTTGCGGTGTTTGCACTAAATTGTAGTCAGCTTTTGCAGCTACTTGAATGACGATGTTTCTCTACAGCATCCAATCAGCATGGGGAAGACTATATACTTGGGTCATAACTTCTGCTTTCCAAGGATTTCGCTGAAAGTGTGCACGTTCATGCTCCCTAGGGCCCTGCACATTATGAAATTGTGGATCACTTCAACCTGGAAGAAAAAGTTACAACTATTCAAAATTGTTCCTTTTGAAAATTGGCCAAAATCGGTTAGATTTTTTGGTATTGGCGACGATAATTTGTACTTAAATGAAAACAGTTTGAAACTCACTATCTAGCAATACCACTTGGTAGCTAAATGTAATATCTAAAAACTGTCGAAGAGCTTTTTCACAAAATTTTGTTTCTAGACTTTGTAGGACAGGACGTAATCGTTTCTGTGAGGCACCCCCTGTCAAAAGGTGTCGTTTTTCGAATTTTTTCAATCTTTACAAATATCCACAATATCTGCATCAATAGATAGCTTTTACAATTTAAAAAATTTTCTTCTTGGCACAAGCATCCATTTTGCAGCTGTTTCAGGTTTTCTGTCAAAAACGGAATCGATCTATCAGTTTCTTTACTTTGGGTTACCACAAAAATGGTTACTGCTGAATTTATAAACCGAATTTTTTTAAATGGCTCTTCGTCTTCGGCTAGTTTTAGATATACATTGTATTTAGCTATGAAGTGAGATGTTTCAAACGGTGATTTGAGTAAATTATGTATCACTGCAAGGTTTGAAACCTTCCCTAAGATGATTAGAAGCGGCAGAAGCATCATCAGATGAGGGATCAAGTTGCATACAATTTAGTGCAGACACCTCAAGGAATCACTAATTTTGCTCAAATTTTACACGCATGATGGAAAAATGCCTTTTTATTACTAGGCAAAAGTCTGTATTTGAGGTTTTTACAAGGTGCTGCTTTCTTTTTCTTTAAGATGACCACATGCGAAGTTGTTAACATGTATTAGTAGTATAGTAATAACAGTTTAATCCAATTTGGTGGAGACAATGCAATGGACTATAAAATTTGCTGAAACTCTGCATAATCTACGTACAAGCCACCACAGAAGATCTGTGTAATAAACCAGGCACAGGTCACTGGTCCGTCTTTATCTCTCTTTATGCTGATTAGATGCGACAGAAGCATCATCAGATGGGTGGATCAGTTGTATACAATTTAGTGCAGACACCGCAGGGGATCATTAATTTTGCTCAAATTTTGCACACTTGGTGCAAACATATCATTCTATTATTGGGTAAAATTCTGTGTCTTACTTTTTTACTGAGCGCTTGCAATAATTCCAAATGTCACCTTTCGAGAATGCTACTTTTTCAGGCTGTCGTCACTGTTTTGACGTGAAAGTCAAAATTTAAAGTGTGCAGCACCATTCAATGTATGTTGTTTTGAAGCTCATAAAAAGAGCTTTCGAACGGTGTATATACCATTATCCTAGGAAAAATGAGTCGCGAGTAATAGAACGAAATATCAGCTCCGCTGCTGTCCCAAAACCACAGGCAGAGCTCCCAACTTTAAGTCGCCATAGCTCGAAATTGGCTGAGCCAAATGCAATAATATTTTGCCTGGTTAGTACATTCCCTAGGACCATCAAACTGGCTGAGTTTGAGCTAATTCTATTTTTTGACCCATCGCGGCTTCTATGTGCCCAAGTGTGAATCACTCAGAAATTGACTGATATATACATGTTGTACAGTATAGCTCAAAACAAAGTTAATTTTTTGCGAAGTTCGCAAACTTTGAGAACTTCTAAAAACTAGCGACATTTCGCTAAATTTTAAATTATCTGAATTTGGAGTTCGCTAAACTTTAGCGAAGTTCGCATAATTTCGCGAAATTCGCCAAGATTTTAGCGAAGTTAGCTTAGAATTTTAGCGAAGTTTGAAGGTATATACTTCCTTAAATTTTTTGCGAACTTCTTTAAATTTAGCGAAATGTCGCTATCTTCGTGAAGTTCGCAAAGTTTGCGAACTTCGCAAAAAATTAACTTTGTTTTGAGCTATACTGTATATAATGTGTACTGTACAGATAAATAGAAAGGTAAAAACTCTGGTACAGATTGATGTTAGGTACGCCAATATGAGCCTCGTTATAGGGCAGGCTCATATGGTTCGCGGTTGCAGCTTGTGTTCATTCTTTTACAACCCCACTCCACTCATATGTATTTTACAGGGTGGATCTTGTCTTCTGCTATTGTACAACCTTCCTCCTGGGGACTCATATGTATTTTATATGCGACGAAGAAGCATTTTTGTTATCTTGTCTTCAGTTCTTTTACATGCTCCACTGGTATATATCTTGTCGTCAATTCCTTTACACAAGCTCTTACATAAGCCTTTAAATAAGCAAATTTGACCACTTTTGAAAAATTTTATTTTTGACCCAAAATCACCCGTCCCCACCCCACCCTACCACAGCACTCTACAGCCACTTTGAGCATGCAGTTCTATGACAAAAGTTGCTCAGCTCGCTTAGGGCTTTCATTTGGTACAAAATTTGACCACTTTGGAAAAATTTTATTTTTGACCCAAAATCGCCTAAGTCCCCACCCCACCCCACAAGAGCACAAGCCACTTTGAGCATGCAGTTCTATGACAAACGTTGCTCAGCTCGCTTAGTGCTTTCATTTGGTATATACCAAATTTGACCACTTTTGAAAAATTTTATTTTTGACCCAAAATCGCCTAAGTCCCCACCCCACCCCACCACAGCCACTTTGAGCATGCAGTTCTATGACAAAAGTTGCTCAGCTCGCTGAGGGCTTTCATTTGATACCAAATTTGACCACTTTTGGAAAATTTCATTTTTGACCGAAAATCGCCTAAGTCCCCACCCCACCCCACCACAGCACTCTACAGCCACTTTGAGCATGCAGTTCTATGACAAAAGTTACTCAGCTCGCTTAGGGCTTTCATTTGGTACCAAATTTGACCACTTTTGAAAAATTTCATTTTTCACCCAAAATCGCCTAAGTCCCCACCCCACCACACCACAGCACTCTACAGCCACTTTGAGCATGCAGTTCTATGACAAAAGTTACTCAGCTCGCTTAGGGCTTTCATTTGGTACCAAATTTGACCACTTTTGGAAAATTTCATTTTTGACCACTTGACCCCCCTACCCGTTTGACCCTTCAAACGGCAAAGTGGAACCAGCTCAGCAAAATGGGTGGGTCGGACGGCAAAACGGACACCGGGAATGAGCTGGGCGCACCAGAAAACCCCTATGGACAAAGTTTTGAAGGCTAAGTACAGTCCTATATGATGTTCCCGGAAGTCGGTACTGACCAGACCCTCCAGACGGCAAAATGGAACCAGCCCAGCAAGATGGGTAGGTCGGACGGCAAAACGGACACCGTGAATGAGCTGGGCGCACCAGAAAACCCCTATAGACAAAGTTTTGAGAGGCCAAGTAAAGCCTACTATGGACCTCCAGGAATCGGTTTCCGACATGACCCCTCAGACGGTCAAGTGGAACCAGCCCAGCAACTTTGGTGAATCGGGCAGCAAAACTGATGGCGGGAATGGATTCTCCGCCCTCGAAAACCTTTATATGCAAGATTTGAGAAGTCTATCTTGAAAAATAAGCGAAAAAACTAAGTTCAAAGTCGGACCCAAAATTCACCAACTTTGGCGGGCCAGTACCAAAAAATGGTGCAACTTATCGGAAAACGAATTCAAGATTTTAAACCCCAACATGTCTAGTATTACGCCAAATAATTAGTTTAGCCCCATATATAGCGCAATCTGACTTATTACGGCTAATGTTAAGCATATATACTTTTGGGTCATTTTAGCGTTTTGCCCGACTTTGGACCCCAGCCAAAAATTTTTTCTACCCCCGGGAAGCATAAAAACTAGCCTATCGGCTTATTTTTGTTGCGTACTCCAAGAATATATATGGTTTTCATAGGCAAAAATTTTTCTATCTCTAGTTATTACTCCTACAAAACCCCCTTATGAGACATCAAATCAGAGAAACCGAAAAAAAACATCACTCTCGTAAGCGATTTTTGGGGTAACTTTTTAACGGAAAGTGGTACGGGGATGAAACTTCACAGACATACTAAACTCGACACGTACAATTTTTTGCGCACATAATCTGCGCAGGAATCTGCGCAGCCCCTGCGCAGCCTTGTTTTACACGGTCATTTGACCTTAAGCACTCATATTATAGGGGTCGCTACCGCGACCCCTATGATAGACAATGCACTTTATGTACTTCATGAAGAAGAAATCCGGCTTTAACTTTGCGTTAAAGAACAAAGCTAGCTAGCTACAGCACATGTCGTTCACATAATAACACATATATAATCTTAACTGCGTTAGTTCATGATCCACAATCAACCACGAAGTTTCTACTCTACAAAAGCACACTTTGCTTACACAAACGATATGGCTGTAGCCTGCCTTATTTCAAACGCAGTATATATACCACGTTCTCGGGTAGTGCAGAGCAGTTCACGCGAATA
>JASAND010024894.1:0-17167 GCA_030248195.1 Trissonchulus latispiculum
CGTATATAGTTACAGCCAAAAAATCAAATTTTTGGCTTGCTGCACGAGATGGTCCAACACCAGTGTTTTGCCGACCTTATTACAAGCGGTAGTGGGCTCAAACTCGGCACAATTTGAGTCCCTTATGAGTATAATTACTGTGCCAAATATGAGCTTTCAGACTGGTATGGTTCGGGGTGTAGGTCAGTTTTTGTATATATTCAGCTGACAAAATGCTCGAAATCTGCAAAGTAGGTCAACTTTGAAGGGCTGCTGTGAGAGATGTAGGCTGAATTTGAGAAAACGGCAAGTGCAGAAGTTCTTAGAATGTTTTGGAGTACAAAATATGTGGGAACGAGCGAAATTCAAGGACATCGATTTTTGAGACCAATCAAGCTTCCATTGCGTCGGGTCGAGTTTCTCAGAATTCTTGTCATATATATATATATATACGTATATATATATATATATTTTGTTATATATATATATATATACGTATATATATATATATAGTTTGTTATAGATATATATATATATATATAGAGCTATGTTCACAAATTGGTAAACTGTTACTGAAGAACTGCAATCAGCATCAGTCCGGGCAGTTTCCGCGAATATGGGTTGTTCAGCGAAGCTGGTCCATATTAGTGCGCTATTCACCTAGTCCTCCTGGCATTTACAACCTGCCCCTCCCATATTAACGTTTTAAAACCTAGTCCTGTGTCCGCTTAAAACCCAGTGTCACCCATATTGCATTTTTCATGCTCCATCGGAGCATTTTTATTCTTGTGTGTATATACGTATATATAGATGTATATAATATGTATATACGTAATCTTCTATCTTGTAGGCTATGAGAATCTGATTTTCTCGATTTCGGAATCTCTGATGATGGAACAGTGTTCATTGCCTTCGATTACGGCGAAAATACTACAGAGCTTGGACGCACCTCGCGTTTTCCATCCACGGGAATCCAGGCATTCGGTTCCGGCGGTTCGCGATTGTGATAAATCCAGTGGTAGCACAGCCTGCGACGAAATTTCTCCCGGTGCTGAAACATCTGCAGCTGCAATTGCTCAGATCAAAGATCTGTTGCGCTGCCAGTGCATTCGCCTTCACGTCATATTTAGTGACATGATCAGAGATGCTTGGATCAAGCTGACAAGCGATCACAAAATTCTTCTACTGAATATTATTGATATTAGTCGTGCTGAGGGTGATTTAGCCCTGCCCCCGCCACCCCCGTCTCAGCTGATAAAGGGCGCAAATTCTTGGTCTGACTGTCGATGGGTAGACTTCATTTATTCCACCCATTCCACTAAATCTGAGCTGACGGAGTTCCTCCAACAATTCACGTTTGATGACATCATCCCATTGCACGGACGTGCGACGAAGGAAGAGCTAAAGGCTGCTGCAATGCCGTGTCAGATACTGAGGTTAGTGTTTAGACTTTATCTTCTTTGGTATGCATGTAATATCCACAAATTCACTGTTTTGACTATGTCTAAGGTTTATTAGACTACTGGCAATGCACTGAAGCGTTTACTATTTCAGCTAAGTTGTATATAACATTGTTGTTCTGAGTCAACAATTTGCGAACTTTGGATGATTTCAATTTAAAGATCTAGACTTAAGATTAGAAATGCACCGGGGCCGCCACTAACGGGGCCGGGGCCGGGGCCTGGAAATTGGGGGTCCAAAACTAAAATTTTCAAAAATTTTCTTGAAAATTTAAATTTTGTAATATTTTCTGATATACAAACGTTACTGCCGTAGTTATCATTCAAATCGGTGGGAAAACAAACGATTTGTAGCACTTTTTGACTTTCGAAATTTCCAAATTTTGGTCAAAAAATGTCATAAATTGACAAAATTTTGCTAATTTTTGGCCTCGGTCTGGACCGGGGCCTGACCACTGGCGCTGGGGCCGGGGCGTGACTACCGGGGCTGTGCATCTCTACTTTAGGAAGATTTAAGCAACGCTGGTAAAGGCTGTGAGCACATCAAATCACCTTTTACTGGCATTTTTGGGGAGGGGTGGGGCCCCCACCCACTTTTGGCTTTTCCCTAGGCAAAAATTTCTGGGAGGGGGAAGTCTGGGGGGGTCCCCCCAGGTCGGGAGGGCACGCATTTCTGGGGGGGGGATTTTTCAAAAATGCTTAACAACTGCTATTTTTTGCTGCTGAGCTAAAATATCCATTTTTAACCTCAATTTAAGCTTAAAATAGCTAAAAATGCTTAAAAATGTGTAAAAATCCGGCGACGCCGGAACAATTTTTCAAAATTTACCCTCAAAACCCTATTTTTCCGGGCACTTTAAAGTTCTGGGGGGACGGCCCGTATCCTGGGGGGGGCGCCCCCACACCACACCCCCCGCCCTGTAGGAAAAAACCAACATTTTCGGTTCTCCCTTCACTTTTCCGAGCCCCCCCACTGCCAGCCCTCCACTTTTCGGCAACCTCCTACCCACTTTTTTGGGGGACGCGGACGCCCAAAAATGTCAAAATAATTTTTCCCAATTTTTAGCTAATTCATGGAAGTTGATTTATTAAGCTTAAAAATTGCTATTTTTTGCGTATTCCATCTTAAAACTGCTAATTTTTCGCTAAAAATTTTGGTATATTACCTTGGGCTCTCCCGCCGTCGCTTTTTGGCGCCCCTAGCACTTCTCCCTCTCTAGGAAGGGGGGGGGGCGAAGCCCCCTCCCACTTTCAAAACCCTAAAAATGCCAGTTTTGTAGTTTTGTGCCTAAGTTCCACGTCATTATGGCACATAAGGCCCGGTTCACGTACGATGGCATGCTTTGTGCTTTGTTGGTTCATCGTGATGATGGTAAAAGTACAGCACTTTGTATTTTCTGCTTTCTGGATTTATGCTGGTGTATCTGTTTTGTGCTTTTGGTGTGCCTTGGGAATGTTTGACAATGTCAAAATTTTGGAGTTGGGCTTTCAGTGCTTTCCCACCAAAACAGCTGCCCTAAGCTGATCAAGACAGCTACTCGAAAAATAAAACGGAACGTCATTACAGGTTTTTTGAATTTTTGAAAATTTTTGAAAAAGCAATTTTTAAAAATTGCTAATGTATTATCTTGCGTCACTATTCCTGACTGGTGGACGGATGGGCGATAAAGAGTTTACTACTTTATGAAAACGTTGTGCATTGTTTTCCGTTTCAGTCCCAAAACAGGTTTGGACGAGGAAGCACCTGAGATTCCGCCTGCTAAACGAGCCCGCACATCTAAGGAGTCAATGATTTCTATGTTTCCTAAAGTTGTAGCACATTCTGCCACAGCAGACTCTAACAGTCAGCCTGCCTTTTCTTCCAATCAAGATCGGCTGGGCTTTGATCCACCAATGGCTTCCAATGTTGACAATTTAGTGCAATCTGTAAACACTGAAGAAGCGGGTAGAGATCAGCTTTATGGTATCAGTTTAGGAGGACTGTTGCTTGACGAGAAGTTTGCGGATAGTAATTTCAGTGATGGGAATGTGGATCCACAAGCGGGTGATCAAAAGCAGAAATTGGGTATGTAATGATTTGTATACATACAGTTCAGTCTCAATTGGGAATAAGAATGAATAATAATTTGTAGGAATTTTCCTGCTTGAATCTAAGTTTTGTTTTTATAAGAGTAGGGGGGCACGATGACCCCCATAGAGACCATCACTCTGGCCCGTCGGTCCGGGCCGGACCGGGCTCAACGTCGGCCGGTTTTTCTTCTATATTTATTGCCACTTAATAATACTTGCTAAAAGTTCTCCACCCACCTGCAGAAATATTTGAGGTATTTTATCATTTTAAATGACGTCTTAATCTTTTCCATTTTTTATAAAAACTATATAAATGTTGATTGCTTTCATGGTTTTGTTGAAAATTGTTGCGAAGTTCGAAGTTTCTAAATTGGTTCGTACTTCTTTTACACATTTAGGCAATAATTTCGGGCCAATAATTACTTAATTTTGAACGAAAACTCTTGGACTTGGCTTGATCTCAAATTCGTCCGTCAAAGGGCTGTAGAGGGTTCACTTCGTTTGCTAAGTGTTTTAAGTTTAATTTCTCATAACTTGAAGCCAAGGTGTTGGGGAGAAAGGACGAGTGCGCCGAAATCATATATTAATACAAAAACTTGACGAAAAATGTCAATGTTAAGCTGTTTTTGCATACCAAAAAAGTTAACTACTGTTTTAAACTTACGGGCCGGGCCGAGGTCGACGTGTTTTGGTCCCAAAATCTTCACCGGCCGGGCCGAGACGGGCCTGAAAATTTCCCGGGGGCCCCGGCCCGTGGGGATTTTCGGGGGTGGATTTTTCGCGAATGAGCCAAAAATTGCGAAACGCAAAAAGTTCTCAAAAATTATAAAAATTCCAGGATTTAAGCTAAAAATTGCTATTTTTGCAAAAAAAGCTCCGGCGAAACCGGAAAATTTTTGAAAATTTGCCTATTTTTGGCAAACATTTGGGCCACCAAAAAACCCTGGGGGAATCAAAAATCCCGGGAAGGGCCGATTTCGGGGTGTCAATTTGAAGAGGGGGCACCCTCCCCCTGTACAAACTAATGGGGGCGGGATTTATTGGGGTGTGTGTGGTGTGTGTGTGTGTGTGCGTCTGAGTGTGTGTGTCTGAGTGTGTCTATGTGTGTCTGTGCGCGCGCGCAAAAAATGCAGTGTAAGTTTGCTAAAGTAGCAACACTTCCTTTAAAAATCGAAGAAGTATTTGGAAATAATTCTCAAACTTGACAATTTTTGAGATATGGCGGGAGAGATCTAGATTTGTGGGGGGACTTCTCGAATGGAGGGAGGTCACCAATTAAAGGCTTATATACGCCTTCCCTCCCCAGTGAAAATAAGCCAGTTGTGAGCGAGTTTTCGCAGGTTTCGAAGGGAGTGTCCAGACTCGGATGATTTGGGTTAAACTTATTCAGTCAGCAATGCCAGCCTCAGAAGGAAGAAAGTAAACTTGCGCACATTTTGTTAGGGTAGTTGTTTATGACCCAATTTGTCGTCTTTGTTTATTCTTTTACTTTCTACTGATGTTCTGTTTGTTTCCAATTTAGTTCATATATTAATGTCTAAAAACATTATATATATACTTACATATTTGTATGCATAGCGTTGCTTGTTTAGAACCCTTATCAGCACGAATCTGTGAGCGACTTGGGACTGCTGTCTCCTCTGTAACTGCTGGGATGATTGGCATGGGGAAGTCGTCTTCCTCTGGTTTCCTGCTCAGACCCACCTCAGCCCCCTGTGTCAGTACGCAAGTCCCCGACAATGAGGATTGTTTTCTTCGCAGCAAAGATTTGCCGTCTCCCTTACAGCTGGCAACTACCTCAGATCCAGCTGTAGGTCCAGATCAGCAACAGCAGCCGCAGATGACACTTGACAACACTTTCATCGAGGCGTCGCCAGCCTCTGGATCTTCTCTGGCCGATGAATCCCAGGATTATCCGGGATCGATAAATCCCACGTCACCGGACAAATCTCGGAATTCCTTTCCGTCAGGCGCTGATGCTACGGCTAGCTTTCTTCAGGATGGTGCTGTTGAGTTTGATTGTGCCGAGAAGCCTGAAAGTCTTACGGTCAGCCCTGTACCTGTGCCTACCACAGTAACTGTTTCTTCGGCAGCTGAGCCGTTTTCATGTCAGCGCGCATTACAGGTTGAAAATTTTGAGTGCATTATTTGGAATTGTGATCGTTTGAGGCTTCCGCCTGTGACAGTTTCAAGAACTAGTTCTTCGAAAGCGAAGACTTTACTTGTCACTCCAGGGAGTGCGTCTGCTGCTCAGGATGCTGATGGAGCGAATATTCCTGGGACTTCCAAGCAGGTCCCGTCTACTGTCAAGTCGATAAAAGATCCGTTGCCGCCACGGAAACGGATGAAAGCCAGTTCAGAACCTGTACTGTATCCGTTCTTTAACTTTAGTGACGAAGAGTGTCGAGATATTTTACAAAATTTTAATTCTGAAGCTTATTCCAAATTAAAGGCTTCCCTATTTCCATCTTAGACTACTGAATACTGTTATTATTATTTGTACTGATCGTTTAACCAATTTCAGTTTGCTTTATCATCGTTAACAATAATTGCTTCTGCGGTTGCCTATGTAATAAACATTGTTTTTTCAGTTTTTCGGTGAACTGCTGTTCTGCATAAGTGGTGTTGTGATACCAGTGTCTGTTCACTGCTAGTATTGTTCATACTCTTAGCTATTTCCCCAGTTACATTGTATTATTAAAACTTTAATAGTTGTGTCAGCTTTAAGTTGGTTAGTTAGATCTGAATGAATGTAGTCGCGCTGTCGCGGTAATTACAACCTTCTTCTGCCAAGACTTCTCGGAGAAGCTGCTCAAAATGACCAATTTTAGATTTTTGACTGCCATTTTTACTGAGAGCACCTATAGGATAGGACTACCACCAATCCATAGAGAATTGTTCTACATTTTGAAATCAAGTGTTTTCGGGCCTCCGATCGATGGACCCGATAGTTAACAGCCGCCTAAGTCAGACATAGTACGAATGTTTGCTAAGCTTTCATTGCAAAAAGTCAAGCTTATTTCTAGTTGCAAGACTTGATTCTGAGACAGGATCAACTATAGGTTTATTTAGTCTGCACAACCTCCCCTATGATTCGTTAGAACGGCTTTGCCACCAACTAATTACAACCGATGCTGGATTCGTTTAAAATAAAAGCAGAAACATAGCACACCGAATTATCCGTTCCGAAAAAGGGTCGGGACCACACTTTGTTAACAACTATTGAACTTATTACTTCAAATTATAGTAAGAGTGTCAAAGAAAACATGGAACACGAGAGCGCCATTGTCCAATCGGTGTCTGCACTTTGGAACAACTCGTCCTCTTATTGAGCTAAAGATGCTGGTTTCCTCCGGGTAGTTTTCGTTCTCTCGAGTTTAGTCCTTTACGAAATTAGCTAAAACCTACTGAATAAGGCATTTTAGTGGAACCAGGACCTACCACCAATCCTGTATTTTTAGGTAATAAATCAGAAAGTTTTGACTTTTGGCCTTATTCTCGCAGCAGTTGACTAGAGACATCGGATGGATTGTTATGGCTGGAAAGAGGGCCCAAAATGAATATTTTTGTTTTTACAATCATCGAGCTATCTCTAGTTTATTTAGTATATATTAGAAGCTAAAATGATTTTTGGGGTGCAAAAATAGGCATTTTCGAGGAGATAAGTTTTTAATTTCTTTACTACCACATGTTAAGGGCAATGCTGATTTATTGATACCCATTCGACACAGCGTCCAAATGCACATTTTATGAATGCCTATTACTCGGATTTGTTTGCTGCAAGCTAGAGATTTGGCCAAAAAAGTCGTTTTGGCATAACTGCTATTTTGCTTTGAACATCGACTTCTCATGACGGATTCGAACAATTTTTGGTAGGGTGCAAATTCGCACTATTGCGGAGGGACGTTTTTCTTGGTTTTGGCTAAAACTTTTCCAGTTTCGAGAAAATTTTGTGCAAAGTTTGGAAATGTAGGGTTTCCGTACATTTTGCGAATTTTCTCAACCGTTAAGTGACAATGAGCGAAATCGAAAAAACTTCCTTCGGCCCATGTCCTCTCTATGATAGCACTAAAAGAAATTTTGGCTGATTCCGCAGTTTTGAGAAATCACTACTTAAAACTTTTTGGTCTATATTTAGCCGTTATGTCAGAAACATTTTGCTAATTTTGCTGGTTTCATAAGCTCGGGTGAATGTCCTGATTATAACTTTAAAACGATGTATATAAAGCTCTTTCCATCTCCCAAAATTGTGAAAGTTAGGCTATTAGCTTTATAAAAATCATAAAAACACTGCATAAAAGGAAAGCGAACGGAGAAGGTTCATTGTTTGAGTAAACTGAAACTGAAACTAGAATGGAGTAATGAAACAACATTGAATAGAACTTTTCTGTGATACTGGTTATCGCTGGATAGACCGAAGGAGGCATTCAGAGTCTCTGCGTATTCTGGATTCAAATTGTTGTGCCTAGGAATCAGGGTTTTTTTTGCGTCCAGAAGTGCGTCTGGACGCAAAGTTTCTTATCTAGACGCAATGAAATTTTAACGGGACGCAAGGTAGACGCAACATTATTTCGGGAGAAAATTCAGTTTTGTAAGAGTGAAAACTTTTAATGTTTCCATTAACAATTTTTCCGTATTTTCCAAAAATTTTCTGTTTCTGGGGGGCTCCGCCCCCCAGACCCCCTGGTGTTTTCCACTATGGCATCGAATGCCCATGTACTGTATTATATTATAACAGCTCAACAAGTACTCATGTAGTCATGTGTCAGTACTTGTTGAGTTGTTATATATTCACCCGTATCCATACGTAATAGATCAAACCCCAGCATTAATAAAATTTGTAGCCGCAGCCGAATATCCAAATTTTTGGGATCATTCAATGTTTCTCGGAATAGTTTTCTTAAAAACATTTTCGCAAGAATGCACAAACGGTTATGTCAAAAAATGCAAGCTACATTGTTAAACTTTTCAACTGCAAACAGCTTACCAATAAGCATTTTGCGTCTTGCGAAGAATTCAGCCATAATCTATCGCAATCCTCGTTCAACTTACAAAGGTTTAGCTGTTTATCCCTTAAAAAACTGGTACACGCTGTTTGTTTCTTGATATGATTTCATTCAATATTCAAGAATTTAAAGATTCAGTGTACACAATTGCATTAGCAAAGTTTTTAAACTCAATTTTTTTTATTTTAAAAATATTTTTTACCTCATGGATTAATCCCGAAATTAACAATATTTGTAACGAAATTTGCAGAATATCCGATTAATTTGGTTGATTTAAAGCATATACTTCTTCTAAAAACATTTTACACAAAGCATTCACAAATAGCAATTTGAAATATATATTGCAAACTACCATTTTTCTAAAATTTTCAACAATATGACAACAAGTTGTCTGTCTATGAAAAATTTACGATAAATTTAACTTTAATCAATCGTAACCAACGTTATGGCTTCACTGTGTTTGATTTAAATAACACTGCACTAAAGTAAGCATCGCCAGGCGCGTAGCCTGGGGGGGCAAGGGGGGGACTCCCCCCCCGAAATTGTGTTGCCCCCCAGGAATTTTTTCCAGCCATGTAAAGAACGCCCATTTTTCAAAAAATTTTCGCGCCTTCGGCGCGTATTGACTGAAATTTGCCATAATAATATGGGTTTGGAACGCCAAAAATGAGTGCTAAATGCCCTATTGGATGTGGTTCGCCCAGTGTATGCATCATTTGCGTGCATGAAAACGTATTGAGCCTCATTTCGCTTCTTTAATTCAAAGAATGCTTTGAAAAATTCTTCAGACGTTACAAATATGAAAAATTTTTCAACGTCTGGGGGGCCCGCCCCCCAGACCCCCACCAAATTTGGCATTCCCCCCCCCCCGAAAATTTTTTCTGGCTACGCTAGCGAGCATCGCATACATATTTTTTGTTTATTGATATGTACTGACTTTATTCAAAATTCAAAAATTTACAGATGCAATTTACACAAGAAATGCATTAGCGCTAGATGCTTTGGTTAAATTTAACAGATGCCAAATTAATCTTTTTAAACGTTTCCATTAAACGAATAAAATCGTAATTTGCAAAATATTCTCCACCTTCTGGGGGGCTCCGCCCCCAAGACCCCCCGTGCTTATTTCCAATAACCTTTTCAGGGATCAGTGTAAGTTTTCAAAACAGAATTTATGTTTCAATACATGCTACCTTTCATCTCAATGATATTAATTTACGTAGTAACTGTTTTATTAATTTTTAAAACAATAAACATCGGAATGTACCACTAGCATCAAAAATTAGCCACGATGTGCGCTTAAGATGTAATAGATGCCAAATTAATCTTTTTAAACATTTCCATTACGGATTTTACTGTAATTGGAAAAAATTTCTTCAACTTCTGGGGGGCTCTGCCCCCCAGACCCCCCGTCGTGTATATTGGACACATCTATACGCATCTTGCAATAGTGCATTGCTATTAGGCAGGATCAATTTCTACTTGACTCATACGATTAATTAATGTTATACTAAAGCAATTATCGAAATTTTAATAAATAAAACAATTTTTGCACAAATAAACGCTAAAACCATAATGTTATGCTGGACGCAAAATTTCTTAACGGGACGCAACTGAAATTTAGCGGGACGCAAGGTTGACGCAAATCCGAAAACCAAAAAAAAACCCTGCTAGGAATAGCTTATAGAGTTAACAGGTCATTTATATATTAAAGGGGAAGAAGCAGATGGAAGGATGGCAATAAATACAAACAATCAAACAAGACAATATAATGCAAAATAAAAAGAAACAGTGCAATAATAGATATAGAAATTCTGTACACGTTGATTCATTTGGTTGTCATCATCTTGACAAATTCTAAAATAACTTTTGTACATTAGCTATAGCACGATTCTTTCATTATTAATCAAGATATAATTTTACCTTTGCAAGAGTATGAGTAGCAAAGAATATGAGCAAGAGTCCATAATAATTTCCCTTATATTATAGAAGAAGAGTAAGCCACTAGAGGGCTTCTCTTCCTGGCATTGCGTAACGGTGCTCCGACCACAATACGCGAATGTTTGGTGGGGGAGTAGCAGGAAAGAGATCCCCGATTGGTGGGGAAGGGGGGGAGCCAACAGCCAATCAGATTGCAGAACCCCCCCCCCCTCCGTTTGGTAGGGGGGGGGGGGCTAGAGGATTACAGTAGTTTTATTTATCGAAAATGGGTCCCCGTTTGGGGGGGGGGGGGGTCACAAAAAGTGGTCCCCAGTAGGGGGGGGTCGCCAGCAGCCAATCAGAATGAGCCAAACTTAGCCTGCTTGAGCGACCCCCCCCAAAACGGGGACCCCCTTCTGCCTACCCCTCCACCAAACGGGGACCCCTTTTGGCTACCCCCCCCCCAACCAAACGGGGACCACTTTCGGCTACCCCCCCCACCAAACAGAGGGGGGTACACCTGTCGACCCCCCCCCAAACGGGGGAACATTCGCGTATTGTGGTCGGAGCACCGTTACGCAATGCCAAGAAGAGGAGCCCTCTAGTGGCTTACTCTTCTTCTATAATATAAGGGAAATTATTATGGACTCTTGATATGAGCGTAAGTAACAACAGTAATTTCGAGTCAGTCCCGAGGAGCTTTATCAATAAAATTCACGATTGAATATGAAAAGAAGGTTGTGGATTCTGTAGCATCGTATCTTTCGCTTCTATTGTCCGTTTTCAAATTTATCAACCTTCCCAACACTAACAAAACCTAATTTTTTAATTTAGTACATTATCAGACATATAATTTAAGTTTTATTTATTAAGAAATACAAACCCTCAGCCTCAATTCAAGTCCTATCTATCTACATATGTACTTCTTATACCTTAGGGAAACTTCCCTAATATTAGCATTCCGAGAAGTCCATGATGCCGGAAGTATATTAGTGCCGGAGTTAATTTTTTCTGCCACTCTCAGGTTTTACACTTACACAGATTTAACATACGGAACTGTATATTAATTACCGTTGTAATTGACGCGTCCGTCGCCGTCGAGATCTGCTTCCCGAATCATCTCTTTGACTTCTTCGTCTGTCAACTTTTCTCCCAGATTTGTCATGACGTACCTCAGCTCCGCTGCTGAGATAAAGCCGTCCTTGTCTTTATCAAAAACCTAAACCATGGACCAAATACTAAATAAAATAGTAACTCTAAATCATAAATCCAACTGAAACCGCAAAAAGCATGCTTTCCCCCTTCTTCCTTGAAAACGCAGCCAACCTACCCATATTAAGATGGCAGTAAACATTCATTCGAATTTCGAAGTAGCCGAGTTCGACTGCGTATAATAGAAAATCAATCAACTGGGAAGTCGTGTTGTTCACCGACCCAACTTTTCGTGGGTCGACTGACCGACGACCCAACATACCTACAAACAGGAATATGTCATAGCTGATAGTTTTGAAACAGCCTGCTTAAAGTGACCGCAAATACTGGCACCGGCTGGATGACTCGTCTTTGACCGGCCAACCTGTCACCGGCCGGCCCATTGTGGACCTGGGCCGGCTGGTCACCGGTCGGCGGCCGCCCACCCACCAGCCAGCCCGACTGGAGTTGGACAAGGCCGGTGCACAACACTACCTGGAAGGCTTCGCGGAGTTCCTGCTCTGAGTCAGTGTCTTTCATTTTTCTGGACATCATCTGAAGGAATTCCTCGAATTCGATGGTTCCATTTCCTTAAAAAAACAGAAAATAAATGTTTGTTATATTCTCTCGTCAGATCAAAATCAAAAATAAATCAAATCAGCCCATATTTTAATTAAGCCCAAAATGCCTGTTAATCTTGCGTAGAAAATTAAGACAACTTTAAATTTTATTTTATAACAAACCATGATATGGATTCCAGAGAAACATCAGTACCCGTGTTGCAAATTTATCACAGATGGATTTAAAGCGAAAATAATAATGGCGAAGCCCATTAGTTAGAATACTCCAACTTTTATGGCCAATCATTTAATAAAAGTTTTAGGAATGAAGGTCTTTCCTCATAATTAAGCCGCAGCTTAAACTATAAAATTATCTAAAATTACAATAAGAACAATAAGAGATTGGATAAAATTATTTATTGTACTACCATTTGGCTTTTGTATTACAAAATGTAAAGCTTAGTAAAATACTATATTGTCTACCGAGATTTTATGAGTTTATCAAATTTTATGAATATAATAATATGTATATATCTTATAACTGTGTAATAATTTTAACGTTTATACCTAATGTATACTTCAATGAAAACTGTTTTGGATTTCTTGGATCACAGCAATATATACTTATAATATAAATGGTATAATTGACTTTTAATTCAATCTGACTGATTTTGCAAAATTAGGCTTTAAAGTTTGTTCAGGATTCAGGTTGCCCTCGTTGTTCTGTTAGGCTTTAAACATCATAAAAAAACAAGATCATAACCTTAGGTTTAGAATCCCTTGAAATAATCGAAAACTATATTATGTCGCGTAAAATATCAGCACAACAAAGTAACACAAATAAGCCGCTATTTCAGCGTTAGTTGGTTACTTGTTCTTAATTTATGCTTCCTATTTCGTAGGGTTGCGGGAATGCGGTTCTTTCCAGAAATAACTCCTTACTTCCTTTCTGGCCATTTTTGTGCAGAGAAAGATAAAGATACTCTCCAAAGTTGGCAAAATTGGCAGTGTCTGCCAAGTGCTCCCCTTTTTCTGCGGAAAGCTGATATACTCACGAAACGCTCCCTTCTGGGAAGACTTTGGCTGACTAAAAGCAGCACATGTTGCCCAAAAGAACGCAATTAATTTTTGCCAATTTTGTTTACTCTCTGAAAACACATTGGAATTTGAAACAAGGTATCCTGCATTAGAAACCAAAAACAAGTAGGGAAAGGCCCTAGCAGAAATTTTATACGATTTTTATCGAAGCTAACATATAAACGTATTAAAGGTTCTATAGATATAATATGGCATCAAAAGCTTCATACAGAAATTAATAAAAACTAAAATAAAAGAATATAATATCATAGTTAACAAAAGGAACGCGTAACTGACGTGGAATACTATAGAAAACTTAAAATCATAATTATAAAATAAAACGCAATGCAGTCACAAAAATTAAACTTTATGTTAGGTATATTAATATATAGTAACGAGGAAAACATATTCTAATATATTATTTATATATATATATATATATATATATATATATATATATATATATATATATCTGAAATTATGTGTATTGCAGAACAAACTAACTAAATACTACTAAACTGCGTAAAACCTAAAAGCAATCTATTTTAGGTTAGGTGGTAAAGTTTACCATCTTCATCCACTTCATTAACCATATCTCGAAGCTCAGCCTCTGTGGGTCGCTGTCCCAGAGATCGCATGACGACCCCCAGTTCCGCCGCTGTCACCTTACCATCACCGTCTTTGTCGAATAAATTGAAGGCTTCTTGAAATTCCGCTACTTGCTCTTCGGACAAACCGTAGCGTTCGCACTAAAAACAGAAGATACCACAAACAATTAACAAAAGCAATGGCTACTTTGAAGAGTTCCTATCGGCTATTGAACACTAGCTGCAACGGCTTTAGAGACTATTTTTCTAGGTATGTAGGATCATGTAAAGGAAGCAGTTCCAGTCCCATCTAGAAAGAGTATGCAAATTCATCAAGAGGCGATGTGACTGCAATGATGCGACAATAGAGGATGATGTTTCGATATGCGCAGCACACCGCATAGATTATTGACTTTCTTCTCAAAATGCATCTGCTTGGGATGTGCACGCTACAGTGCACATTTTAAAAATGTGGGATCACTGTGAAATGCATCCGTTCCGTATATATACTTCGGTATATGGCGCAAGTTTACAAAATACATAAAGACTGCCAGGTGGTACGTGAACAATGCAGTTTCTGGCGCAAATACCCACTGGATGGAAACTGATTGGTGCTTTCTAAGTACAAAATTTTTCGAAGCAAAAGAGCTGCTGTTTTTCTGAATCTAGGTCGATCCAGGAATTATGCGGGACCTTATCGAGGAAGCAACTGATACGAGGGTTGTTCCGCCCGCAGATCTCTCCGAGGGACAGTTTCTATTTTCATGTTTCACTTGCTGGTAGCGCCAACGTTAAAAAATTGTTAGACTGTCAAATAAGACAGCTAAATGTTGACTTGTCTGAATAGTTGGCAAGCTTTATTTTGTAGTGTTATCACTTTGGCATGTAGATACCGAATTAGATGCGTTTTGAGTAAGTCAAAACTGTTAGGTGTGCGTGCACATACCGAATAATCATCTATTAGAGCTTATATAATCTACACAAGTCACAAAATATTTTCTAAAAACCCGTGACTGGCTCCTCAGTGCTGTTATGCTCTACGCAAATTTGCGGAAGTCAGCCCAAAACAATTCAAAATTTATGACTATAGGATAACGTGGGGGGGGGAATGGGGGGTGCAGACCAGACATGTGCAGGAGGGGAAGTTCTGGGGGGGGTGAAGGGCGGCCGAAGTCACCGGGAAAATCGGATTCTGAGGGGGGTGAGGGACCCCTCTGGGGGGGGGCTCAGGTCTGGGGGGTGAAAACCCCCCCCCCAAACCCCCCCCGAAACACACGTATGGTGAGACCCCCCAGACCGACAAAAAACGGGTAGACCCCCTCAGCGAAAAGAAAAAATGACCCTCTCGTCCAAAGAAAGAAAAAAAGGTAGACCCCCTCAGCGATTTTTACTAAAAATTGCTAATTTTTTAGCAAATTTTAGCGATTTTTTTCAAAAAAAAATTTCTTAAAAATCGCTAAAAATTTTTACTGGTCGAAAACGTTAAAAATTCGCAATTTTTACTAATTTTGGGGCGGACCTCCTTAAAAAACCTTTTAGACCCCTCGTCGAGGTCGGGCTCGGACCCCTTGTTAATGTATGTTTATGACCCACTTTTCTGAGGGACTTCTTGTACAGTTTTATACAGCTTTTCTATATTTCATCCATAACCCGTAATGCTGTTGCAATTATATAATAAGATTCAAGTTAGGGCCAACCACATTTTCCTGTGTAAAGTATCAAAAGTAAATTTCCCACGCCAGTGTTGTTTTCCCAGGCGATATTTGAGCCAATTTGTGATCGTAAGGCTGCCTAATTACGAAGGACCTGAAAGGGACGGAAAACAATTAAACTTGCTTCGATCAGCGAAAATTCTGAGGCTAGTTTGCCTTTTTTCTTAATTATCTTGGAGAATCTTAGATTTGTGACCTGAGAGTGAAATTTTCCAAGATCTCACAGCAAAGCAGACCTCCTACTTCTACTCTTATTTTTAGAGTTCAAGATGAACTGAGGAAAAATTCCAGTGTCCGTATCCTTATAATGGTACCTGGGAACTTAATTAGGTGTCCTTTTCCAGTCTCATTATGTTTCCACAATCTGTTCCTCTTGTGCTCTTCTCTGTTTCTACAGGCATGGCAGGAAAGGCCAGGCCACACATGATGTTGATGATTATGGTCTTGGATTTGATGTTTTTCGTTCTGGGGCCGATGTTAATGCACGCCCAAACCCGGATTAAGTCTCCAACCCCTACTTAAATATAGGTATACATGTGTTAGGCTTTGTTACACTTAGCAGTCTTGTGA
Source organism: Trissonchulus latispiculum (assembly GCA_030248195.1). Lineage (NCBI taxonomy): Eukaryota > Metazoa > Nematoda > Enoplea > Enoplida > Ironidae > Trissonchulus > Trissonchulus latispiculum. The sequence goes on from JASAND010024894.1 coordinate 16,133, forward strand.
CAACGCGCTGTGACAACGCCCAGTTGTCTCACATAGTTGTCATGTCTGACAACTAGTGGTTACATGTAACAACAGACTGTGACAGTGACAACCGCACACTTGCTGTTGAGCCAACGCTGCATTTTCTACTGCGTTGTCACAAAGAAAGCGGGCATGGTCCCCACGCGTTGTGTCACTGGTTACGTGACGACGTTGTGACGATTCTGCTGTATCGGCAGATGTGACAACGCGTAGTGGCAACCAACGCGATGTCACAAGATTATCAGCGTAAGTTTTTCTTTGTGCCGCGAGGAGTCTGTGTTCTGGCGTAATGCCTGAAGGGCTGGTACCCTTCCACAGATGTAGTCAACATTAGAGTTGTCGCTCCTGGCTTCGGGCTGTGAATCCAGAGAGATAAGCGCCGGCAGGCACCCTATAACCTTCTGTAGGTTGGAGTTCTCTCCAGGGGGATACTCTCCCTTTAATTCTTTATCTTTACCTTTTAACCACTGCTTTAAAGATAGCAGAGATATGTAAGTGGAGTTACACCCCCCTCACTCGGGGATAACATCAGGAGTTTAGGAGTGAGGGCAGGGCCAAATTCAGGTCAGGTTTGGCCGAGTATGACTAGAATTGTGGTCTGTGAGGTCCGGTCCTCTAACCCGGTCCCGAAGAAAACTTATCAGATTCCAGGCATTGAATTAGATATTTACTCTAAGTGGATCGCATTCTAAAGCCAGAATTTAAAAATTGAAATTTCAGTAGATCTAATTAGGCGCTAGATGCTTATCTGGTCTTGATAAGATGGTGAGCCAACTCAAAATGATTTTTTTATTCTGATTAAATATTGATAAATTCATTCACCGTAACAACAGGCACTGATTCCTGCACCTATAATTCTACCCCCACCCCATATTTTTTCATTTAGGCCAAGGGTATGCAGGACTTGCCCTAAGTTAGTAGAAAGTCCAAAGGCTTTTAAGTTATAAAGTGTCTTTCAGCTTATGTTTGGTGGAGAATCTTTTGACCTATCTTAATGGCTTTCGGGTTTAGACT
>JASAND010024896.1:0-35702 GCA_030248195.1 Trissonchulus latispiculum
GAACGCACATTTTAATACAGTTGGTGGAAACAGGTTGAAGTGTGGCGAGAAATAGCAGATAGGGTGGCGGAACGGTGGCGGTGTGACACACACTTTCTGTCATCTTTCTCTGTGTAAAACACACACACACAGACATGTAAAATCCCCCCTCCGAAGCTTTCACCAAGCTGTTTTCTCATTTGCATATCAACAGAAAAGTCTACAGAGCATGCATATTAGGAGTCCATAACTAAATACATATCCATAGTTTCTACAGCAATTGAAAATACGTGTGTGACATCGGATAGGACACAGATGCTCACACGTTAGAATCAAAACAGAGAAAGTCTGCGTGTGAAAATAGACCTAGATTCTTGAGAGTATAGCAGTGTTTACCTGACCCAGTTAGACAGTAATCTTTGAAAGGGTGCATGTGCTGGTCGGCGGCCTAGGACGAACGCTGTTTGTTACACTCGTGTCATTGCAGACAAATGTCGGCCTGATTAGGAAAACCAAAGGACTTATCCCCTATATTATATGATATTGCACATCGTCGTAGCTGCATATAATTGAAAATTTTTTAACTGTTTGCACTGTCTATCAGATGAACAAACTAAGCGTAACAGTTTCGTGTAGGGGGTTTCGTGCAGGGGGTGTCACACGCCATCTGTAAGACTTTCTTCTGGGCGAAGTACAGCGGGAACATACGCTTGAATCTAATCTGTGAATGTATACATACGAGGCGAATGTTATTTGGCAAACTTGCGTATTTGATAAGTTGTGCTGACCACGTGAGATGTCTTCTGTATGGAAAGAGAAAAATATATTTAGTTCGAACTGCCCACTGATAGACTTCTTCTACGAGGAAACCTGAATAATCTATCCGTGAATCACTTTTATTTCAATTTATGTGTTTCCATAATCTTCAGACATTCCATCTCTCTTCACTTTTTGGTCTAATCTTTTTTGTATGATTTGCATACATCTGCAAACAGTACAGGGGGCAGGGGACAGAAAGCGTCGGGGGGAAGGGGGAACAATGCAAAGAAGATAGCGCAAGAGTGTGCTTAGTTCTCTGACTAGTCATGTTAGCATCTCATTTACCACTGCTGTTCATTTGTTCCTGTTAATTTCACGTGAACATTTTTTGTTGAAAATTTTCGTAACGTCAGTAACACGGCCTTCTTCTGTTGTCAAAAAACGCGTACTTGCGTAACACTGCTGAAGGAAACGGAGGGAATGCCACCAGGGGGCAGTTTCATAAAACTTCTCGAGTTGCGGAATCCGCAACTTGAGGTCTCGAGTACTAGCAACTTGACATCTCAAGTGTTGCATAAAATTTCTCAAGTTCTCAAGTTGCAAGTTCTCGAGCTGCAAGTTCTCGAGTTCTCAAGTTGCGGAAACTTTTCACAGTAAAGTCTAGTGCGTGTTTCATAAAAGTTCTCTAGTTCTCGAGTTGCAAGTCTCGAGTAGCCTGCAAGTTCTCTGGTCAAAATTGACCATAGAACATGCTTCTCGAGTAGCTAATCAGCGACTGCTGAGTCAGCAGGCAGTCATACAGCCTGACACGTATTGATTTTTTCAAAAGAACCCTATACTTTCATTCATTATTGCCAACGCCATTACCTTGTCATTTTCTTCATGTTTGTTTAATTGCTTAATTAGATTTAATGAATATATTGGAATCTTACTGTAATTTAATTTGGGGGTAAAATGAAATAAAATATAAACTTGTCAATAGGCTTTCCGGCAATGGAAATTTTAGAATACTGGTCAAAGCTTCTAAGGTCATTGGGACGAGCATGCCAATAGGGAGCAGGCCAACGAGTATTCTCCTTGTCAGTAGGGTTGCAAGTTCTCGAGTTCTCGAGTTCTTTTGCGCTTGCCCGTTCTCAAGAATCTTGAATCCTAAAGCCCTCAAGTTCTCAAGTAGACTTGCAAGTTGGGCTAATTTTCTCGAGTTTGAGTAAAACGTTTATGAAACATTTGAGATCGGCACTCGAGACTTGAGACATGCAACTTGAGAACTCGAGAACTTTTTATGAAACTGCCCCCCTGACGGAGTGGGCAGAGTCCTAAAAAGTAAACCAAAAATTTGACTTTATCTCTTTAGAAAGAGAAATAGAAAAAACAAGGGAAAGAATGGAGGAAGAGGAGGAAGAGAAACTGGTAACGCTGCTAGAAAGAAGCGAAAATCATTTGCAAGATCCGACGCCAGTGACCTTGAGTAAGTTTTATAATTATATCAACTAATGTTTTACGAGAAGTAGTGGTCCTTTTTTGCTCTGTTAGCTGTGTTAATTGTGAATTGCTTTCTTCCTGTTTCATTTTGCTGTTCCTTTAGTCCACTGTGCAAAGAAAAAGGGGGGAGAATGCAAAACAGATAGGGCGAATGTACTTCCATTTGTCGTCTTAGTAATTTTTGTTTCAACACTCTCACAGTCAGAAGAAGAGAGATTTGTAGTGACGATAAACGCAGAGCTATCAGCGAACATACATATACATAGGCTGTATGCACATTTTATTACAGTTGATTAATTCTATCAGTTTGAAGGGTGGCGGAAGGGTGGCGAGAATTAACAGATAGGGTGGCGATGTGACAGACACTTTCTGTCATCTTTCACTCTGTAAAACACAGACATGTAAAATCCCCTCTCCGAAGCTTTAACCAGGCTCTTTTTTCTCATTTGCATATCAACAGAAAAGTCTAGACAGCATGCATACATAGGAGACCAGAACTGAATACATATCCATAATTTCTGCAGCAATTGAATTTACGTGTATGGCAGCGGATAAGACGCCGATGCGTACACGTAAGAATTAAACAGAGATAGCCTGGGTGTAAACATAGGCCTAGTTTTTTGAGTGTACAGAGTGTCTGCTAATGGAAGAAGCCAAATGGCAGCTATAGGGAAATTGTCATAAGGAGCAGTTTAAACTTTTTGCTTTGTCGTATTCCCCCATCCGTTTTTCTGACTATGCTTCCCCCAGCTAGGCTGGGGTTTTCCAAAATTTAAATGGTTTTTTGCGAATACAAAATGCACCTAAAATTTGCCCAAAATAGGACATTATTATGGAAAAAATTTGGCAACAAAAATTCCAAAATTTTTGGCTTAACCTGTTTATTATCGGGAGAAATAGACGTTTATAGCGGTTTACGTACATTTCCCTTTTTTGCGCGGAAATTGTTCTTATTTCTCCTGTACAAACAAATATCTTTTAGTTCACGTTCTATATGCCCCCTGGGCCGGAACGAGAAAATTTTTAAATGAAGGCGGGTGCGGGTCGAAACGGAACAGAAAAAAGTTGTAAAATGACTAAACTTGGTTTCACATATGAGTTAAAACTTAGTTTCACATTTACGGATTTTGGTTATTTTATGGCAAAATGTAACAATTCATAGCGTAATTTAAGCGTCAGTTCACACAACCTCAAATAATGTGGTTCCTCCCTCAGAGACAAAGAAAGGAGGCCCCCCCCAACGGGGAAAAGTCCACTGGATGGCTATCTGCCAGACAGGGTTCAGGGACATGCACAAGAGAAATTTACAAAAAAAGGGGATATGAAACATAATGAAGTTGCAGCAGTGGAGCGCCTCTCCATCTCGCATTGTCGCCTATGAAATAATATTGTTAGTAAAGTTTTGGAATGTTTCTTTTGGCGGCCTGGGACGAGTCGAATTCTGGAAAGGGCCGGACAGGGCCGGGTCGGGACGAGCACTACTTTAGAGCGGGCAAGGGCGGGTCGGGAAGAGAAGAAAAAATCCGGCCTGTGCTCATCTCTATTCACAGATGTTTATATTTGAAATTTTTTTGAAAATGAAAATAGTTTAGATCATAAATTTGGTTTTCCTTTATTTTTGTAACGTTTTACTTTGCTATTATTATAGCTATTTACCCTTCACCATAATCTGCAGACACACAAATACTAGTCACTTCATTGTCGTATGTATGTGGTATGAGTTGTATTTGTATACATTTGCAAACAGTACAGGGGCGAGACGAAGCTGAGCGTCAGGAAAAATAAAGGAAAATGTGGCAGTTTAATCCATGATTGTATTTCTTTTAGCTACTGCTGTTCATTTTTTCCTGTTAGTACAGTTTATAATTTTCCTAACTTTAGTATCACAAGCTAAAAAAAGTCAGAATTGCGTACCAATGAATTAGAAATTTCTATGGCCAGACAGAGTATAGTTTCATTCATAAGTATTATTGGCATATTCTACCATACAGACATAAATAGGCATCCAGAGGCGAAAAGTAGAGTGTACATTTTAGCCAACACACATATACGTAATCTGTATGCACGTTTAAATACAGTAGTTCAAAACCGTCTGAAGGGTGGCGAGAATCAGCACGTAGGGTGGCGGAAGGGTGGCGGCATGACACACGTTTTCTGTTATCTTACTCTATGTAAAACACAATCACAGACAAGTAAAATCACCCCTATGAAGCTTAGACCTGGCTCTTTTTTCTCGTTTGCATATTGTCACAAAGGTGTACAAAGCATGCATGTTAAGCACCCGTAAATGAATACATATGCATAGGTTGACACGCACATGTTAGTACGTATGTGTCAGCGAACTAAAAGTAACCTGCTTAAACATTGAAATGACTCTTTTCTATATGAAAGTTAGAAGGTTAAGGATAAACAGAAAAACGATCATTGAGTTTTTGTCTTTGTCCTGTACCTTAGTACTCTAACTGCAGTGTTTTTGTTGCAGGCCAAGCGACAGAGACAATGATATTGGCGACTTCATTGAAGGTGATGGACGGACTGGTTTGATGATCCAACGGCAGGGGCGGCGGCTCTAGTCGGAAGGGCGTTCATTCGCCGCTAAGTACTGCACTGCTACGAACTGCCATCGGCTAACGTCTTCTGTGTTATCTGCATTTTAATTTGATTGATATCTACATTTTAATGTATTTTAAATAGTTTTAAATTTATTTGAATGTTTTATTTCGTTAAAGTTATATCTTTCTGTCTATTTCGTTTTTCTGTCAAAATCGGGGGGGGGGGGGGGGGGGGGGGGGTAATTTTAGAAGGGTCAAATACTGCGTCTTTTTGGTATTTGTTTCCTGACGCAGAATAAAAGCATACGTTAATGTCCTATTGTTAACTGTTTTTGGACTTGACTGTATGTGAATAATGTTGTGAATAAATATGTGGAGTGAGTAATATAGTAAGTGTACGACAGTCGGGAGGTGAAGAATAGGAGAGAATTAGGCTAAAGTCTGACTTTAGAGAGGAACCGGCAAAGGAAAGGAAAGGAGCTGAACAGGTATTACTATTACTGTGAGCGGATGAGAAGCTGAGGATGATGCTAATGAGACAGTAGAAACATAAAGAGACATGGATTAACGCAAGCAGTTATAGAAGGTGGTAGAGAAACAGACAGCGCCCTCTGATGTAAATAGGAGCTAAAGTAAAAGGATAAGGTAAACACTATGTACTTTGCCTTAAAAGCGGCACCTTAGACGGCCAGGCCCCCGCCTACATCTTCTGACCACAAATATAGTGGCCATTTGAAGAAAACTTGTGGGGGCAGTGACTCATTCAAAAATTATAGTGAAGAGACCACGGTGAAATCGTTGTCCGGGGTTCGGATTCATATTTGTGTGTGTTTCTAAAAATTTCTAACATGTCAAATGTTTAGTTTGTTGTCAACACCTCCAAAGGACAGCTCAGCAATGCCTAAGTCTAAAGCTGTAAAACACTTAGGTACACACTACACAAATAGAACCAAACGTAAAACAGTGTTCATGACAACGAAGGGAAGTTGGCAGTAGCCGTGCAATGGCTTCGTATTCAATGCATAAGATGTTGAGAGCAACAGGAAATGCATAACAATAATATAAACGCATTCCCTAATCGCGTTTTGTAAGCAGAGACATTCCGCTTCCTCTAAGGACTGCTACAAAAAATTCAATGCACACCTATTCAATGCATATGGCAACCAATGCTACCACCGGATGGGACTGGTACGCCAAATCGCGTTGGGAATCAAGTCAGATATCGATTGTTCTTATGAACAAGTCTTTGAACAACCTTTCAGCGTGGTCATGTTATGCGCTTCCGTGAAGCTGCAGTTACGTCAGATGATAGGTGCTACAATCTAAGCTTGGGCTCAATGGTGTTGTTCTCGTAGTATTGTTTGAGGATCTTCTGAGCGGCAGTGAATTGCTCAGTGATAAACTACCTCGACTGTTCAATGTAACAGAGCTGAACGAGAACGTGGTAAACTGCTCCCAGGCTAGGCTTCGAAACTCATTCACTCGAAAATAGCACAATGGTTGCAGGATGGCATGAAATGCTGACACTAGTTGCATTGCAAATCGAACATAAATGTACTCTTGGCTCTCACCCATGTTGCTACGCAGAAATCGAAAATGATGCAAAACCTGAATAGACCCATAGGATACCAGAAATAGGCCATAACATCCTATTACAGCTCCAACCACCAGAAAATATTTATATCGCTTCAGCCATTCCGATAAACTGATAGATCGTCGCCGACCTCCTGACAAGACAAACGGCCTTTCACTGTCTGTTGATCTTGCGGAGGAGAGGCTAAAATTATTCTTGTCCATTTGGTGAAATCGCTTAACAATTCGGTACGACGCACCATAAAGCGAAACGACTGTTATTAAGCAGCCAGCGCAAAACCCCAACAGCACTAGACTCATATAGTTGCCCCCTTCTTCCTCTGATTCAAGGGGTTTGATCAGGTTCCCAGATCCGTTGTCGATAAAGTAATCAACATCCGTATTATTCATGAATTGCTCAACGAACGCTTCCTGATCTGGCCTGGCATTGTATACCAAGAACCGCGGGCTCAAACTTCGCTTCCTCAGAAGCGAGGACACAAATACAGTGATAAAACTTGCGCATGCGCAAATCACCATCAGTGTAACAATTCGATTGTGTGTCACTATTTTGTGGTAGCGAAATGGGAAACGAATAAAAAGAAATTCATTCACAGTGATTATCAATATGTTGATTATTGTAGCCAAATTACAAAATCGGAAAATTAGTAACACTGATTGATAGCCAGTTTTGAAATCAATGCTCGTGATGAGACGGGAAGACCATAAAATCATTGAAAACCCACGCAAGACATCGATGCATGCGAAGCCTGAAAGCTGTGCACATGCAATTGGGCTTATGAAACCTTATTAGCAGTACGAGTTTATTCTATTATTTTACCGTTATATCTAAATTTTGAATTTTATATTAATTGGATCACATTTTATATTAATCACAATATTATATATTTTTATCTGTTTTTTCTGTTCGTAATGCATCATTGACGGTGAAATACCGTACGCATGTACACAACATATTTGCAATAAAACATATATTATTTATTTTTTCCACTACACTGTAAAAAATCCTAGCTGTTATTTATTTTTCGTGGATCACTGTTATCATTCAAGAAAAATAGATAACAGTTATCAGATATAAAAGATAACAATAAGCCATTATTTCTAGATTGTTTGAAAATCAAGAATATTAGATAACTGTTATCTAATATTGCTGGTTAACTTCAATCATTTTAATTTTGGCATTAGTAATCCAATGGGAATTGCTAACCAGTGTCCATTAAACACTGTTGATGGTGACAAAATGTTTTAGACTTACAGTAAGTTAAATAGTTTGGATAGTAACCTAATTTAACACTGATAGCCATAAAATACAGATACCCACATGTAACCTGACCCATGTCCCTGCCTCAACTGGACATGTAAGTAGTTTTGCACCAATAATTTAAGACAACGCATTCACTATTAAACCTAAAGGGATGGTGAATGTATATATATATATATATATATATATATATATATATATATATATATATATATATATATATATATATATATATATATATATATATATATATATATGTATATATAATGTATATATATAGGAATAATCTTCAAAATATTAAACTTTAACTGCTGAAGGGTCTGCGAAATGTGCGATACAGTATCAATCATATAGCTTCAATCTAGTGATGTTTCAGGCAGTAAAATTGAAACAGAAATAGGTTTCAGGTTGTACTGATTTCAGTTTCGGTCGCGGAAACTGAAGCTTAAGCTATAATTATTTTGGGAGGTGATCTGAAATGAAACTGAAACTAGTTTAAGCAGAAAACTGAAACTTGGTCTGAATGGTTTCATCCAGTCTTTCCTCAAAACATATTCATGTTTAATTAATGTTTGAAGAAGGTTTTTAGGTTTTAATTCATTAATAATCCGCCGTAGGAGCATAAATAATCACACATTTATGCTTTGTATTATTGTTGAAGTCTAGAAACTGCAGTTTATTGAATTAACTGAAACTGGAACTGAAACTCTGCCTGGAACTTTACAACTGAAACTAAAACTATTTTGCATTCCCGACTGAAACTTAAACAGAAAACCTAGTTTCGTCCACCCTCTGAAACTGACATTGTCTTGGTTCACCGACTGAAGCTTAAACTAAAACTGAAAGTCGCCTACTGAAATTAAAACAAACCTAGCTTTCATTTTGCTGGCAATAAGAATTATTGAGGCAGTCCATAAATATGGTTGTTTAGGTTTAAAGTTTAAGTCCTACACACCTTGACTTGAGCCTAGTTTGTAGAAGTGAGCATGAGTCCATTAAGCATGCAATCGGTTTGAAATTGGAATGTTTTGTGAACCTTTACAAATACATAAATCCTGCTGGTTGCTTTTCTAATTTGATTGCTGTTGGGGAACCTTTTAATTAATAATTCATTTTATATTCCTTGGATACATCAAAAATCAACTTAGTTAAAAAAGAAATTGACTTGCTGATTGGGCTAATTGGCAAAATTGGGCTAATCTAGGCAATTAGAAGTTTCCTGTGACGTGAGATTTTCTCCATATGATTTCGTCAAAGCAAGACTATCAGTAGCTAGCATGCTACTTTATTATGTTTGAAGCATAGATTTATACATGTGATGGTTATCCATAGCCTTACAACTGTTAAACATTACTTTGTTCCGTGTCAGTTTAAAATGGAGAGGGGACATTAGAAAATCCTTGTTTTGGATTTTCAATCAGCAGATTAGTGATGGTGTTTGGTGTTTCTGTTATATGAATTGGTACCAATGAAAGTGCACAACTATAAAATCTAGTTTTATGGTGACTAGCATGTTTAAGTTATTGAATATATGCAGGATTCTCATTATTAGGGTACAACTTTTGTTATGGGGCGATAAATTTTGACAGTTGGGTTTAGCTAAATCTCTAGTGTTAGTTAAGTGAGGGAACTTTGTGCCAGACAATCGTTGCGTTGCGTCATCATGTACTTAATCTGGAATACTTCGAAAAAATTTCGCCTGCGGCGCACCTTCACCGGTAAACGAAAAAAAAACTAAAATGTTCAAAAATGTTCTGATTACTGGGGCTGGGGCCGTTGACTAAGGGGGGCAACAATGTTGCGAAATTGTTGCGTTTCTTAAAGGAGGGACTAAACTTTATCTCCTACTGTAAAACTCTGAAATTTGTTTTTGTATTTGCCCCCCCCCCCAAACTTTTGGGGCCCCTCCTTTTCTGAAATCCTGGAACCACCACTTATCATGACCAGTAGCGGCGCCAGGCGTTTTTGAAGACGCGGGGGACATTTATCTGGGGTGTTGGTGGTGGTGGGGGTCCCCTCCCCAAAATGGACATGTCCGGACCCCACCCTCCAAATTTTGGAGGCTGTCCCCACCCGTAAATAGCAAAATCTCAAAACCCACCCACGCAAATTTGGCATACCCCAGTCCCCACCCTTAAACTTTACAAAATTTAGTCTCCAATTTGGAAAAGGTTTATATTTTTGCACAAATTCCAATTTTTTCGAATAAATGAACAAACATTGTAAAAAAATTGCTGATTTTTAATTGTAAACATGGTTGTAAACATGGTATTTTTAGCAAATCGCTACTTTTCCTAAACTTTTTGACGAAAAATTTTTTGCCCCCTCCCCAAATTAGATTTTTTCGGACCCCACCCCACCTTGAGGTGGTAGTACCACTACCGATGTGGACTTTGAACAGATGCTGTGAACCAGAAACTTAATCAATCTGCTTGAAATTTGGCACATTTGTTCGTTATTATGTTTTACATCAAATGCGCTCGCCTGCAACGTTGTGGGGGCTGGCTTGCGGTCTACACAAGAGGAAATGTATTAAAAGTTTTGAATTTAAATATTTCCTTCATTCCTTTGTGAATTTGTTTGAAAATTTCCATGCAAGCTTTATTAATTTATGCGCTCAGGCCGTTTTTTTTAGTTTTTCGTAAAAGTGCTTTTTCCATTTTTTAGCTTATTTTGAAATATTGTAAATTCTATATCTTGCCTACTACTTCGTTTTTCCAAAAACAATGAAAACGGCTTGAGTGTATGGAGATGTGAAACATATCGGGAAAATTTGGTCAAGTTTGGTTGAAGCAGTTGCGAGAATATCAAAAGCAAAGAATTCGCAACTTTTCATTGTTTGCTTTGGTTTTAGGAATTCGCTATGCTTTCAATCAGCTGCAGATAGCGGCGGGCTGTTCGTGTGTCTCGCAAGGGGCAACGTTAGCTCTGTCATATGTCTCACACTTTTGTATTATTAAGTTCGTGTGTCTCGCGCTCTCTGTTATTCAGTTTATGTGTCTCTCACTTAGGCGTAATTAAGTTTATGCGTCTCCCTTTTTCTGTTTCTTCTTTTTATGTGTCTCGCAATGCGTAGTGTGATGGTGAACAAAAACTGATTCCACTGGGGTTCGAACCCACGCATCATGGTGATTAAAACACCAACGCCTTCACCACTCGGCCATGGAATCACAACGGTGGTAAAAGCAAAGGAAACCTTTTATAGCTGACGACGTTCTGGATCTATCCTTTGACTACAATATCAACTTCATTATTCTTTTCGTTTGTTAAGACTTTTTGCATGAATTCACGATGGAGAGGATGCTTTTTAGAAATGCAGTCCGAAAGACGTTGAGTGATGTGGAACTAATCTAACTTGACAATTTTTTGTATCTCGCAATGTGTATTGTGATTCCATTGTTGGCCATAGATCTTATCACACCACTCTGAAATTGCCGCCCAAAGTCACAAATTTGTCAGAATCGGTCAAAAGCAGATACAAAAGCAAACACATGATATTCTGTTCTCAGGAGTCGTAAAAATTCGTATTAAACAAACAGAATAATGAAGTTGATATTGTAGCCAAAGGATAGATTCTGAACGTCGTCAGCTATAAAATGTTTCCTTTGCTTTGGCTCCGCTGTGATTCCATGGCCGAGTGGTGAAGGCGTTGGTGTTTTAATCACCGTGATGTGTGGGTTCGAACTCCACTGGAATCTACTTTTATCACCAATTCCTCTCGAGTTCTGACTATGTTACTGTTAGTCCCTTTTTTCTAATTGTTCTGCCTGGAGGCAGAACTATTGCCGCGGAATATAGATAGATTTAACGTTACGGGAACACTTCTCCATTTTTCTCTAAGCTGCAAATCAAGCATGGGGGGCCTTGGAAATATTTGACAAAAAACAAACCAGTTTTAGCACCCCATGCGGGGGAATTAAAGCTGCAAATCAGGCATGGGGGGCCATGGAAATAGTTGACAAAAAACGGAAAACTTTTCATGGGTTTTCCACGTATCGTTTTTTGCCAACGGTATTTTTCTACCCACTGGTCCAGCCATGTTTTGGTGGGGGGGCAGGCTTTACACCTGTACAATACTTCCGCGCACCTTCCCCAGCTCGTGGGTTTTCCATGTATCGCGTATTTGCCTACGGTATTTTTCCGCCCACTGGTCCAGGCATGTTTGGGGGGGGGCGACTGTGCACCTGTACAATACTTTTTGCGCACTTGAATAGAAAACGCGTTTATCTTGTTTTAGAGCTACATACTCTACGTATGCCACGTACTGTACGCATATTCACTTTCAAGCTTTTCCGTTAGAAAAGTTTTGGTCGCTGTTGGGATTCGACGGGCCAAATTAAAATTATCTGAATTCTATGACTGCTTCATTCTAAAGCATCTCGCGCCTTTTGGAGGGCTGTAGGTGTCTGCAAGCAAAAATCTTTAGCGCCGGTGGGGATCGAACCCACAACCTTCGCCTCGCAGTCGAGAGCTCTAACCACCCGGCCATCGGCACACAAATGAAAGATATCTAAAACGATTTGTTAAAGTGTGACTAGCAAAATGCGTAGTTTCAGTTACAAATTTAAAGTCTTTAGTACACAAGGAGTATCTACTCCGTCCCCAAAGCCTTTATGTGCAAGATTTGAGAAGTCTGACTTTCCAAGACCCTTTAAATAATTTTTCTTAACTTCTGACGTTGCTATACCAAAAGTCAAAGAAATCTTGCTCTTGTCTTTTCTGTGTCCTAGAGACTTCACAACCAGATATAACAGATAAAATTCACAGGTAAGAGAAGGACCGGCGAATGTTGGGTTCGACTTTTGGACTTAGTTTTTTCGCTTATTTTTCAAGATAGACTTCTCAAATCCTGCATATAAAGGTTTTTGGGATGGAGTAGATACGATTCATTGACAGAAACTAAGCATTTTGCAAGTCACACTTTCTTCTTTTCTTTAACAAATAGTTTTAGATCACTTCATTTGTGGCCGATGGTTAGATTTAGATAGGTTAGTTTAGTTAGGTTTAGATGGCCGATGGTTAGTGCTGTCGACTGCGAGTCGAAAGGTTGTGCGTTCGATTCCCACCGGCGTAAAGAATTTTGTTTGGAGATAGGCTACCTCTGTCAGTATTGAATTGGTGTGTCACACTCTACTCAGGGCGCCGGGCACCGGGCGCTACTATTATAAGGCTACTTCTGTCAGTATTGTGATGGTGTATCACACTCTACTCAGGGCGCTGGGCGCCGGGCGCTACTATTATAAGGCTACTTCTGTCAGTATTGTGATGGTGTGTATACGTATATACATATATATTTTATATTATATAATATATTATATATATATATTCTATATCTATTATTGTTGTTTTTACCTGTATTTTATATACAGGGAGGTATATGAGTGAGACACATGAATTGGGCGCCCAGATAGCACACTGAGCGCACTAGATTGAGTAGCCTCTTCTGGTAACATTAAGGGAGCAGATACCACAAGGCTATTGGGTAGGCCCTGGGTTTGGTTCAACATTCCCCGCCATGAGAAGAAGCCGGTTCCAGAAGGCGGGTCTACCTGGACCGGCAGCAAAAAAGGCGATCGGATAGTCGCTCTGACAGGGGGAGGACTGGATCTCTTTTTGGGAGGGTACAGGAGATGCCTTGTCTGGGAAGGGGGCCACCGTTTCGCACCCGGAACACCAGGGAGCCTATCCATCCCGGGGGTCCACCAAACCACCACTTTGAGGCGATGACCTGCGGTTCGGCAGGCCCTGATCCCCCCATTGCCTCACATTTTATTATGGCGGAAGAGATGTTGGGCCCCCAGAAAATCATGGTCCCAGGCCGGATTACGAAACTTTCTTAATTTCCAACACTACAGTCTCTAGAGTATTCGAACGTTCTGAAGAAACAACAACTAAACCAAATCCACAAATGTTTTCGCTTCTTTGCTTAAGTCTGAATTTTTTGTACATTACAATTTATATCAAAATTGGGCAAAATCTACCCAATATAATGTTGAAGCACAGTAACAATTTGATTGATTCAGATTGTAGTGAAACAATATTAAATCCTACAAAGTTGTAGACTATGAATTGCCGTATTTCAGAATATTCAATTATGAATGAGTCCTTGGCGAATTGGTTAATGATTGCAGAATCTATTTGTTTGAATAGTCCCCTATGTTTCTTATACTTCGCAACTATTTGCGTACTCTTGAAACATAACAAAAAGTTTAAGGGATCGTTTTATGTGTTTGTTCATTGGATGGCTGCAGCTGATTTACTTCAGAATGTGATATGGCTATATTATGATTACTTATCTGCTACCTTTCAAATGACAGTTTTCGACAATTTTGCGTTGGAAAGAATTGTTTATTGGATTTCTTTGTCAAATGCCAGTCATTTAGGCCTGATAGGATTTGCCATGTCTGTACTACGGATGATTGCAGTGACAGCTCCAATCAACTTTAAGGTAACTTATTTACAATACTAGAATTTAAATTAAATGGTATATTAGTATATATTAGGATGAATTAATAATTAAATAAGCATCACATCCTAAAATCTGTAAGCATCTTAGACTTTGCTCACTCGAGTGTATTGCATGCAAATAATCGTCGATCTGAACGAAGAAGCTGGAAAATTTTCCCTAGCAGTCATCTCTAACAAACCGCATTATTTAAAACATCCCACACTTTGATTACTTAAACTCTGGTCACCTAAACTTGATAAAACTTTTTGTTAATATACGTGTGTCTGTATCACGGAAACTTTGTAGACTGGCAGGGGCAGTTGTTCACATAATCTCGCTGATCTGGACAGAGAGCGACTGTGCGGAGATTGTAATCTGATGCCAATTGGGGATTCTTTCGCAGCCGTATTGTTACACTGAAAAATGAGGTGTAGAAATTTAAGTCTTTATCAGTCGAAGCGACAGAACGACTTAAAAAATCCTTAGGCTAATACTGCCGCCAGAAACATTTATGGAGTCAGATTCGTACAGTTCGCTCGATATGACAAGGTGGTAAGTGAAATGAATTTCCACCAACTCGTTCTTTATGTTTATTCATTAGCGATACCACATTGTGAAGTTAGCACCGGCAGGAAAGATATAAATTATTCATGAGCTGCTAAGCCTAAGTGAAACATGACAAGTTGACATTACTTTCGATAAACGTTCAATCATTTAGCATTACTTCTGTCTAAATTCGTAGGTCTGGTTAGCTAATAGTTGTAGTTCTCCATGTTGGATTGGTTAGAGGCAGTGTGGGTGTAAGTTCTGTCGCAAACGGTTGGGTCGCAAACTTTGGGCTTGAATTGGGTCAAGTAGTTTTGGGTGTTAGTCAAGTCTCTTCTTTGTCGCTCTGCCGGCTTTTGCCGGGCGTTTTTGTGTTGATTTAGTATTTTGTCAAGTTCATAATTCTGGTTGAAATTTATGTTTTGTATTAATTTCGTCGTCAAGTTTTTGTCTAAATTACAATAAACCGTTGTAATCATTTCGTCGGTTTCTAGTTGGTCAGGACCGAACAATTCTCCAGCGTCACACACCACAGTTGTTCACCTGTAATTGAGTCTTATCCTAGAGAGTAAAGTCAGGCAACGATATTTTATTAAGATCAGTATAGCCAAACTTCACATGTGGCGACCGTGTCATGTGGTAGATGTTGGAGGAGTGTGACGGTCTTGCACCCAAAGTTTTTCGGCATTTGGAAGATAGACTTCAAGATATTCAAAGTTTTTTCGAATTTTTGCAAAATTTAGATTATCCGGACGAGTATAACGATTTAGTTTTGCGACAGAGGTGTTGTGAGCAGGCCCCAGTTATGGATCGGGGGGACCCGCGTGAACTTGGGAATATACGGATCCGCCCCTCCAAGATGGGGTTCCACCTGGAACTCGGGGGGGAGCTCCTTACCGTAATTGGGGGATCCCCTATATTCCCACTACGATTCCCTTGCAAACTTGGGGGGAAAATTCTGCGCGAAATCAAAATATTCCATGTTGTATTGCTCAAGTCCCGGTCAGTTCCAGGGGTCCTCCTTCCCAGTGGACCCAGGCGGGGGGTTCCTCCCAGCCCCAAACTTCGGCCTCTAGTACTCAGCAAATTCCGCGGCCGTCATATTCTCAGATGCTAAATAAAGCTTTTGGTCCTCCAGTTACTTCTCCCGATCAGATGGTGCAGAATGGGGGGGGCGAACCCCCCAAAACTCTTCCCAACCCCCCCCCTCCCCCCGACGCCCACTCCAGAAATTCAGGGAGAAAATTCAGCTTCGGCTGCGGGTCTGGAGCAAGTGTGTGTTGTTATTACGTCTCCTTCGGAGGCGTCGGCGGGTCCGGTAAACTTTTGTCTGCTGTACCGGTGCCGACCTCCCACTTCCAGTGCCGGGTGTGCCCCCCCCAGGATTTGGTGTGCTGTTGGCTCGGGAATTGGTGTTTCCGATCGCTGCTTCGGCGTTTTGGGTTCTGGCGCGACATGTTTTGTCGCAATGACGATCGAGGGCTGATGGGCGCTGGGTTCTACTGGCTCTTCCGTACCGGCCTCTGGATTCTGGACCTTGTGCGGCTTGACCGCGTGGACTTTTGCCGATTTTCTGCTTGGACTTGGTTGGCCATTTCTATCTGTGGCCTCTTGCGGGTGCCGCATGGACTTTGCCTTCCATTTCCACCTGTGGATTTATGGAGGTATTTTCTGCCTTGTGAACTTTTGGTGGTTTGGGGGCTCTGGCCGTGCGCCAGTTGTCTGTCTTGCCCTGTGGGTGGTGGCCACTGCGCCTGGTTGGGTTTATCCCCTGGTTTCTGGTTGCCCAGTCTTAGGGGCATGGGTGCCTGTTGGAAGATCGCCCACCGCCGTTGGGAGCGGAGCGAGCGTTCACGGCTCGCTTGGCCACTCTTTTGTGCTCGCTTCCTCCCCGTCTTGGTTTCTACCCGGTTTGGTTTGGGTTGGTCTTGGAGTGCTTTGGCAGGAGACCTCGCGAGGTCTGGTACGGATTTGACTGAGTAGACCCCGGCGCATTGGACTTTCTGTGCTGGATCCTATGACTGTAATCGATCTGCTGCGGTGCTGGGGAGTATACTGCCAGTGTCCTCTCCTTTGGCACACTCGTGACACTCTCCCCCATCCCCATTTGTGATTGCTACTGTACATATATCAATCTGGTGTTAGTTTTTTTCGGGTTCTATTATACTGGTTGTGATTTGCTGGGAGGGAGCCGTAGGGATAAAAATTTTGAAATTGGGGTTCAGTTTGAATACACTTTCTTTCCTTTTTCTCAGGGTGCCCGCCACCTCGGTATATCCGTTGTATTCGTCGGTGTCGGTATAGTTAGTTTTTCTCTATCACTTTTCTGTCTGTCTTGTTTTTCTACTAAATAGGGTTACACGGTTTCTTCTTCTTTTTTATATTTCAAATTTTCTTCGCTTTTTTCTTGCATCATTACAATTTCTTGATGACACTTGCTCTTTCTTTCTTGACTTTACTAATCTAGTATTTTTGTTGGCATTATTCATACTACTTCATTCCATTATGGCTGCTAATTACATGTACAATTTTTTTGATTTCTTGCCTTTGTTTGATATTTCTATGCATAATAACTTCTCTTGTCACTTACATATATTCACAATATTGGGTTTTTGTTCTTGTTTTTGCTATTGTTTCCTGTCGGTGCTCCCTACTCTTTTGGTACCTGGGTGTACTCGGGCGGGCATTTGAAAATTTTACGTAGGTTTCGAAGTAGGTAAGTAAGTTTTTGCAGTAGTTTGTCAAAAATGTCTCGATTTAGTTACGAGTAGTTTTATCGTTGGCCGGTTAGCATGTTAGAAAAGTTGTGTGCTCAACCGTGGTATGGTGTATGTTCACCGCTGTCGTTTCATTTTATCTTTACGTAATTTTCACAAAAGTTTTATCTTTACTAGTACCTAAGGTACCTGTGAGTAATCCTTTTTACCAAGTCTTCTAACTAGTGGACCCGTACGAGGCCGCCCGGGGCCAAAAGAGGGGGTATTATGTGAAGTTAGCACCGGCAGGAAAGATATAAATTATTCATGAGCTGCTAAGCCTAAGTGAAATTGACATTACTTTCGATAAACGTTCAATCATTTAGCATTACTTCTGTCTAAATTCGTAGGTCTGGTTAGCTAATAGTTGTAGTTCTCCATGTTGGATTGGTTAGAGGCAGTGTGGGTGTAAGTTCTGTCGCAAACGGTTGGGTCGCAAACGTTGGACTTGAATTGGGTCAAGTAGTTTTGGGTGTTAGTCAAGTCTCTTCTTTGTCGCTCTGCCGGCCATTTGCCGGGCGTTTTTGTGTTGATTTAGTATTTTGTCAAGTTCATAATTCTGGTTGAAATTTATGTTTTGTATTAATTTCGTCGTCAAGTTTTTGTCTAAATTACAATAAACCGTTGTAATCATTTCGTCGGTTTCTAGTTGGTCAGGACCGAACAATTCTCCAGCGTCACACACCACAGTTGTTCACCTGTAATTGAGTCTTATCCTAGAGAGTAAAGTCAGGCAACGATATTTTATTAAGATCAGTATAGTCAAACTTCACAACATGTAGAATATTTTGAGACGCAGTATCTGCAACCAGCATATGGTCCAGGCTGCAGCAAAACAAGTCCTGTTTGCAAGATCACGATCTGACTGAAATGTTTTCTTTCGCTTTCGTGCTTCAGAAAGTAACAATTACAAAATCTGTTGTGATTGTGATTGTTCTATTGGTAATCTGCTTGGTCGCGTACTGTCCTACTCTGCATCCATGTTGCCATTACTATTTTACCTGGCCAACTAACGAGACAGAAATGTTCATCGGATTTAAACCCACCGGAATGTACCTAATTGAGACTGTATTAATTCCAGTGTTCGGTTTTGTTCTGGTGTCTTTCTGTGTTTCCCTGTTCACTTTCTGGCAGTTGTTGCGTAGCAAGTTTAAATTCGGAAATCAGAAAGACTTTAAACGTGAACGATCATTTCTAATACAGTCATCCGTAGTATGCTCCTCACAACTACTAAACATAGTAGTTTACGTTGTATCTACTAAAATGTTCACGATTGAGCCGAACAAGTATGAGACTGTGCACCATGTCCGACGCGTCATCAACTATATGACCATGTCTGGAAATGGATTGCTCTATTGTGTTTGCAATGCGGCACTCAGGAGGATATTGTTCAAAGGAATCATCAAAACTAGCGCTACTGATGTCACCACTATCAGCATTAAACCGTGAATCAAAACCGGGCTGCGTTTGGATAAAACTAGTTAACTTTATTGAAAATGGTTAACAGTTACATGCAATTGCAAGTTACAGGGTTTTTGTTTCAAAGTTTTCCATTACCAAAAGCAGTTTATTGTGAATTACCCAAAAACTAACCTATAAGATATAACACAAACGTGGATATATATATATATGTATGTATAACATATATAACACACACTTGGAAAACTGAGACCATCCTCATTCATGTATGCTAACAACTAGTGTTGTTTCAGTAGCCGATTTTAGTTTCAGTTTCAGTTTCAGTTTCAGTCGGTGGTCCGAAATAATTTCAGTTTCAGTTTCAATTTCAGTCGACAGACCAAAATAGTTTCAGTTTCAGTTTAAGTTTCAGTCGGCAAAGTAAAATAATTTCAGTTTCAGTTTTAGTTTCAGTCGGAGTTTCAGTTTCAGTTTCAGTTCGCTTTAAAAAGAACCGTTTCCAGCTCTCAGAGTTAATAAAAGCACAATGTAATGTTTATGCAGCCTCTCTTACAGCAATGTTAACGGAATCGATGCTCAAAACCTTAAAAATGTGAAGATTTAAGGATAAACTGAAACTAGTTTCAGTCTGAGTTTCAGTCTTTTACCCAATATAGTTTCAGTTTCAGTTTCAGTTTCAGTCGGCTTCCTAAAAATGTTTCAGTTTCAGTTTCAGTTTCAGGTCTCTTTTCAAAATAGTTTCAGTTTCAGTTTCAGTTTCAGTGACTGAAACTGAAACCTGTACAAACTGAAACCTAGTTTCAGTTTCAGTTTCAGTGACTGAAACATCACTACTAACAACCCGACATTTTCAATTAGAAGCTATTTTAATTGTTGTTAAAATATTTCAGTGACATAACTTGGTTATGCATCGTCAACTATAAATATTTTAAAATTCAATCATGTTATGCGATCATGTTATGTTATCAATCATGCTAACAGTTTACGGCAACAGAATTGGAAACATTGTAGAACATTTTAGTCATTATTAACATTTCTTACATTTTAACCTACTCAAAAAACATTTTTTAATCCTAATTTAATTTTAATTTACTTTTTAATACTAATTTGACCACAAAGCACTAAATTTCCCATTATAAACTAGATCCAAAAGATTTACAAGATTTCATCAACTAATCATTCATCTCCATCGCTTCTAATACATGGAAAAGCTTAGATCTTAAGGATTTGCTGCTATTTTATCGAAATTTTAATAAAAGGATCCGTGAGAGTACTAGCATTCAGATTGTTAAAATACCACATTAATACCTACGAGTAAGAAGTTTTGAGAAACCTAGGTAGCCACAGTACGAACCTTGTGCAAGCATGTATGCGTAGGAATAAATGCGCTTTGAACCTGTAGGCCATACTCAGTAAGCAGGATTGATACCACGGTGGGAATAGTGCAAAACAATGCGTGCTCAAGTACTGCTGTTAACCTCAGCGATAAAACATTTAATTAAAGCCTTGATATGGTGTGATAAATAATCATGTTTTTAAACTATTTTCATGAATCCTTTCCTTGTTCGTCATCATCTGCGCTAAAACTGATAAATATTAATTAATTACTAACTCATTAAAAGGAAAATAGCTGTTCTGTGATTCAATTCACTGGACATTTTCTATATTTTTATAGTATTCACACAGAATCCGATTCAGTGACTAAAATCTAAAAGTGGATTAACTTGTTTTTGATATGAAATATCCAGTTCCAAGTTATTTCAAATTGTTGGCCAATTGTCATGTGAAAGAAATAGTTAAGGTGCCTACTCTTGACTGTTGAATTTCCTAGCTATAATTAAAAGGAATGCCAGTATGCTCAGCAATCCGCACAAACAGATCACAGTAAGTATGACGATATTCCAGCAACGACCACTTATCATTACTTCCAGTTTGCCTGTGCAACCCTGATCTATAATTAAAAATGGAACTAAATTAAGTATTGAAGCTATATTGCATTTAGACCACCGCAAGTAAAATTTTGGGATTAATGCTTGCATTTAATACTCTAGCTTCTCGGTAGCATTCACAAACGCTGACCCAGATCAGTCACCCAAATATGTAGGTTGAAAATATGCAACACACTGGTTTTGTAAACAATCTCTCAAAAATGCTAACATAGTCAACAAAAACAGGATGAATTAAGCTAGTTAGCTTTCAGTGTTCCGCATACATGTTACCATCAAACTTATACTGTCTAAATAGCTTACTATTAGCCAAGTTAAACAGTATATATATATATATATATATAAGAATATATATATATATATATATATATATATAAATATATATATATATATATATATATATGTAAAGAAAATGGAAAAAAGGGGAGTTTTGAATTGCCTTCTAAAAGACTTCAGAAAGTGGTGTTGGAAAACGATATAAAAAGGATGTTTCTTGCCTAGTTGCTTGATGGTGAAACCTATCACGAAAGTGGTTCACAAAAATTAGGGTTACGCCAGTTACTATCTGTGAATTGGGCTCAATTCAAAAGTTTGGGTTAATGAGATTATCAGCTATCAGAAAACGCTCGAATTCAACCTTTTAAGCCCTTCGATCAAAAGTTACAGTGAGGGCAAGGTCTAGAGATTGTTTCTAACGACTGTCTTTATGCTAAAATGAAATTAGTTGTTGCTGGCTGGATGAAATTAGTTGTTGCTGGCTGGGTCCGCCTCGACTAATGTGGACGGCAGCTCTACCCTTTCAAGCGAATTGAACAACAGATCTCTAGTTCCCGAGGTCCCACTGACTTTTCAAATCAAATTATACTCTGAAAATTAAAGCACAGAGAAAACAACACAGCAATTCGTTGATTTGTGAAATAGCTGTATTTTGTAAATTAGCTAAGTTTATGCTTGCTCACTGTTTAATTAATATCTGTATTCTTGCTTACGTACGAATTGTAAATTAATTTAACTATGTATTGTATAAGGGAAGTTGTAATTGTAATTGTACAGTTTCACTATTCTTTCGCAATTGAAATCCAAAAGAAATCTAAAACTTAATGTTCAAGTAGCAAGGACTAATGTATAGATTTTGTCTTGTTAGTGTTTTTGATTTAATAATTGTAATCTTTAAGTTGTATTTTTGGTGTTTGTCAAAATTGAATTCGTTCACCGTTTTAAGTTGAGCTGAGGTCAGTCCATTTTTAACCCCTTTTATTCTGCATCATCAACCGTATGGGGTTCATCTACAGGTCCCTGCTACTGAGTTCTGTGTGTGTGTGAGTGAAGGCCAGTGAAGGCCAGTCTGAGTGTCTAGCTTCGAGTCCACGTATGTGTGAGGTTTAGCGCTGCCTTTCCACGTCCCCAGAATGATATCATACGCATAAGTCAGACAGAGGGGAACCCCTCTGAAATTAAGGCACAAGTCACCCCTGAAAGAAAGAAAAGAAAGAAGTTAGCAAGTAATATTGACTAATAGATAGTATTAGGTCTCTAGCTAATCTCTGGAATAGGTATAAGTTTCATCTAGCTTAGGTACGGCTTATTTCGTCTTGGGCTCCCAGGCCCCCTGTCTGTTATTACGATTTCTTCTTCTTCCTCCTTCTTCCTTGTTTTCATCGGTCTCTCTTTCGTCTGCGCGTCTGTTTAGTAAGCAAGGTCCAAATCTTCAGAAATGAAACCCAGGACAAAGGCACTTGAACACAAAAGCGCAGTAAAAGTTTATGGCCAGGGTTTTAGGGTACTCTGGGCCTCTCGAAAAACGGCCTTTGGGCCATAAAAAATTATGTAACCTGAGTGATGGATTGCTCAGGTGCAAACTCAAGGAAAACACTCGAAAGGAGGCGGAGTCCTTCATTCAAATTTAACCAATGACGAAAGGCAAGCATGAAAGCAACCAATCATCGAAAGATGATTGCAAAAGACACGAGGCAAAAGTTAACGTGAGAGCAAAATTTCAAACTCCAGTCAGTCTGTGATTTGGGGCTCATGACGAACGGTCGTCTACTTTCTCTCTCTCGTGGCCAAAATGCTGGGGGGAAAATCACAGACACCCCATGAGCTGTTTTGTTGGGAGAGGCCTTGCCTCTCCCCTTCTAGGATACCCCCTTCAAAACTTTTTCCCACTCGGACCCTAGGTTGGGATTGGGGTACACCTGGGGGGAAGGTCTACCTAAAATGGGTTCGGGCTTCAGAAGCCCGGTTTCTAAACTTTCCCCTTTTAGGATGAGCGGTCCCAATCTCCCTTAGGATTTATAACCTATGTAAGTGCGAGTCTAAAACCACCTAATCGGACCTCGAGTCCCACTCTCGAAAAGACCTCGTTAAAATCGGGCTCTCGCCGCCCTAGCTTAATTGACACTAGATCATTGTTGCTTTCATGGTTGTATGCTAATATCAGCAGATATTAGCTGGATTTCCCTAGATTTCCTGAGAAGGAAATCTAGGCTACGTCATTGGTTGGGGATTTCCGATGGAAATCCCCTCTACTCGTTTTCCTAACTGTAAAAGACAAAACTTTCACCAAACTTTCCTCTTGTTCCTACTTTTGTCGAAAACGCCTAAAAGAAGAATTTCACTTTATCTAGTCTTCTCTCTTAAATTCGCCAATGCGCCACCTCTCGCTAGTTTTGCCCAAAAGCTCTAGTTTGAATTTTTGTGACCTGAAATTCCCAAACTTTTGCCTGGTCCTGTGAAATCCAGTTAATATCGCTGAATCCGGGTTAAAACCGACAAGGTTTTAACCCATTTGATTCAGTTCTAGCGAGTGCCGCCTTCGGGCCTCTGATTCTTCTCTTCTGCTCTTCTCGATCCTCGCCTGTCCCGTGATCTCTCCAGATCCCGGACTTCTCTGCTGCTCCGTGTTCCGCTGTTTCGCCGGATCCCGGACGTCTGCCCGCTGCACTGCTCCTGGACATCAGCTGCTCTCCGGTCTCTTTCCTGCTCTACCATCCAGTGTGAGAATCCCCGGATTCCCCTGGCCTCTCCTCCCTGGTTCTTCTTCAAGCGCTGCTCTGTCCGGATTGCCTGGAAATCAGCCTTCCAAACGTCAGTTTGCT
This sequence comes from Trissonchulus latispiculum, assembly GCA_030248195.1. Lineage (NCBI taxonomy): Eukaryota > Metazoa > Nematoda > Enoplea > Enoplida > Ironidae > Trissonchulus > Trissonchulus latispiculum. The sequence goes on from JASAND010024896.1 coordinate 23,840, forward strand.
GAGATTCGTCATTGAATCTAGAACTTTGCTGAGAGCCACTTCCTTGGCTTAGGGACGCACTGATAGACGTAGGACTGTCATATTGGGCTTTGGAGTGTGGGTTGGATGTTAAGCTTGTCCTGTTGAAGAAACCGAAGACCTCTTTGCAAAATCATTAACTTTTCAATTATTCACTTCTAAAAATGCCTGCTATCTTCTTGTCGAAAATTGTCTGTTCTTTGATCTGCTCTGTTTTGGTTTGCTCTATTGAATCTGCTCAAATTCTCTCTCTCTAAAGTTTAACCAAATTTAAAAGTTTACAGGTCGTCCTCTTAGCAGAGGATAGAATAGTTATTGGTTTTCTGCTGGTGCGTATTGCTGGTAACTATTCGTGACCAGGGACGGGTGGACTTGTGCACACTTTTCAGGTACATATAGGGAGCATATAGGGAACTTCCCACCTCGACCCCGAAAATCAAATCATTGTGTGACTGCGAATCAGTACGCAGTCGGAGAATATCGAGTACTGTTTAGGTGAGTGTGCTTGTGTGCGTGTGTGTGTGGCAACCAGTAGGCTAAAATATTAATCTAACCAAAATTTTACTAGGTTTCAGCTCTAGTTCTTCTTCTGCTAAGATTTCGGAGTAGGGACCTGCGACTGATCATAGATTTGGGTTTAGTTGTTAGGCGGTGAACGGATTCCTCTTTGTATCAGTTTTTTGCAATAGATTCGTTGTGTACTTGATCTTGTGTGTTTGTGCTGTTTGATATTGAGGTAATTTGACATAGTAAATAATTAATTAGGACCAGAAGCTCAAGTCGTTGTAGTTGATACTAGGTTGGATAGGAAACCGCTGAGTCGACGATATCTGGAAAATAGATCAGTCTGGAGCCCATTGAGTTTGTCTACGGAGACGCTGACGACGAAGGAAATCTTAGTGATATTAGTGAGCCTGAGAACCAACTGAATCTGCCATTTCATCAGTGTCCTGAGTGCCACAATCAGTACAGCTTTAGCATACTTTTCCTAGTTCACGAGGGTAGTTCTCTAGTTGAGCCTGAGCATTCGGAGGTAACCTTCTATTGCAACTGTTCTCAGCCGTGGAATCGTGCTGAGATTGAAGCTTGGACTGTTGATAGCGAGCCCGAAGGAAGCCCTCATACAGAGCCCTGGTCTTGCGTGTTCGAGTGTGACAGTTGTTCCGACTTCAAGGTTCTCTTCTGTTGTGCAGTGACCCCTGGTACTGATCCGTGGGTGGCAGTTAAGCATCGCAACTGTTCCCTTGATAAGTACTGGCCTTGAGGCACTAGTGAACTCACGTACCCAACAGGCGGACCGTCTGGATTAGGTTAGACCCACACTAGGCTAGCTTGATCCTTAGACCTAAGAGTAGACCCTCCACGTCTTCTCGCTGTCTGCCTCTGTGTAGCAAGGAATTTTGACCCCTGGATTTCAGCCACTTTGTTACATATATATATATATATATATATATATATATATATATATATATATATATATATATATATATAAGAATGATATAATTGATCATTGATGATGTCACAGCACAGAAATTTCTGAACAAGACTAAGACTAACACTAAGACAACTGAATCTTTCTCATTCGGGCAACTTTGGAAGAGCAAATGTGGGACATTTCAAAACTTTTGCTATTTTATGATAACTTGTTTGCAACCGGTAAATCATGGACTTTTCACATACCTAGTACAAAGCCACTAGTTTACATAGAACAACAGATGGCAGGTTTACACGTTTAACGTATATGTGACACCAGCAGCCTTACATGAGCACGTGGGTGCGTCAGACCAGCGTCCAAACTGATCACAATGTATTTCGTTGTCAGTTGCCATTTTGTAGCCGTCGTTGCACGAATAGGCAATTCGTCCTTGTGATGCAATCATTCTGTTGCTGATAATCTTGGCTACAGCATTCTCTACATTTGGGATTTGCTCGCACTTTGCTGAAACAAAAATGATCCATGAAGCAATTAGCATAGAACCGCATCAATCTGTTAAAACTTAACCCAGATCGTGGAGGTTGAGTTGTTCTAATCATATTTATCGAAAAAGATATAGGGCCTAATTCCTATGACCAGGGAGTGTATATGCGAATTTATCAATGAAAGCTGATTATTCCTGATACATAGTATTTATTATTATTATTTCTTATAAACCTTATACAGGAACAGATAATACGATTAAGGAGATTTTTAGCAGTTTTCAGCCTTTGCAAGTGCATGGACTGCTTAATGTATGTTATAAATTGCAACATCCGCAGTCAAAACTTAATCATTTTCCACCAATGTTTCAACAGGCTTACTGCTTGTCGAAGGATTAGAAAATCAGCACCCCCGATTTCCCCAAATTATCCTTCGACTATTTCAGCAGGGGTTCTTTGTAGAGTCAGTTTGATGCAAACGTAAAACGGCTCACACTCCACAAGCCCTTGGATGCCTCACAAACCAGTAAATGCATGCTTTGTAGTGGACTTTGTGTAATGTGATACTACCTCTCTTTCGCAATCCTTTTAATTACATTTTCCGTTTTTTCATTGTCAAAAGTTTGTCTCAACTATTAGGTTGTAGCAAACACAACAACAAGCAAAACTTGAACACAGTTTGATAGCTAAATGGAAGCAGGTTAGAACACATTTAGGAATCTGGAGAACTCATTTAGGAAGCTGGAGTCTGAGTAAATCATATGTAATTACGTAGGCATTTTGGAGCAGGAGTCCATGTCCCGTCAGTTTGACAAGCTGCGCTATGAGCACCATCCATTTCAAAGCCATGGTTGCAGGAATAGAAAATGACTCCGACATTGGCAATTAGTGACGTATTATAGAACAGCGTTCCATTCTCAATTGTAGGATACGGATCACATGGTACTATAACAATTTCTACAGATTTCATACAGTATACCTTTATTTTTACTGGGTAACTGGGTATGTGGGTACCGTTTACTTTTACAGCAGCTCAATTTACTTGCATTCTAAATTTGTCTTCGTTCAATAAATCATTGTGATTGACTAAAAACTGTTAAAGTGGTAAGTAGTTGTTTTACGAATTATCGCAGCAAGATACCCTTTAACAATGGGGTGCGAGGGGTACGGGACCCCCGAAAGTTGAAGATTCGGTACAAGGGCTACTAAACTCAGAGCCAAGGGACAAGGGACAGTGCAAGGAAAGGCAGGGCAAACTGAAAATTAAAGGAAATTTTAACCAAAAACAGCTAAAAGTTTTTAAATGTTCCAAACATTTCAAAAACAATCGCTAAAACCTGCTTATTTTGCTCTACCATGGCTGTAAAATAGCTAATTTTGCGTTAAATTCGCTCAAAATTTGCAAAAATTGCACTTTTTCTAGTAAATGTTCTGCTGGGACCCTCCCCCCAGATTTGAGATAAGGTACAAGGGCAGGTAAAATTTGGGCTAAAACAGGTGCAGGACCCCTCAGGAATTGGTACCCTTGTTAATGTATGATCGAGACACGTTGCTTCTGTTCGGATACACCACTCGTAAGAACACACGTTTCCGAGGGCTGAAGCCGTGAGAATGTTTGCGACGTTTTCGAAATTAGGTCGCTAAATATCGTCTGAGATCTGGTAAAATGTAATTAAGTAAGCCTGGTATCCTTTGCCAAATAGTAGACTACTCTTAAGGTGCTGGTATCCTTTTCTGCAGTGCTTTTGTGGTGATTTTTCGAAACGCTATAACTTTCGCAATTTTAGGAGCTGGAAAGAGCTTTATGCACCTTTTTAAAGCTTATAATCTGTACAATCACTTGACTTTACAAAACTAGCAAAGTTAGCAAAAAATAGCAAAAATTTTCTGACATGCTGACATCTGACAGGCTTAATATAGACCAAAAATTTTTGAACATCGATTTCTCAAAACTGTAGAATCGGTCAAAGCTTATTCTTGTTTCACGAAATAAAGGACATGTGGGCCGAGGTAAATTTTTTAAATTTGGCTCAAGAAGTCTTAGTACTCCAGAAAATCTGGCAAACGTGCGATGGCACGAAATTTCGCAACTCTGTATTCAGTTTTCTAGCAATTTGCGACGTTTCAGCTCAAACCGACAAAACTATCCCTCCCCAGTAGTGCGAATTTTCATTCTGCCAAAAATTACGGGAATCCTTTGGGTATTTTTTGAGAAATCGACGTTCGAAATAAAGTAATCGCAGTTTTGCCAAAATGGTTTTTCGGTAATATCTCTAGCCTAAATACAACAGCAGCAGCTAATAGGCACTGATAAAGTGTGCAATTAGACTATGTATCTATTGAGTATAAATTGACTAAAGTTGTCCGTAAGATTTGACAGAAGCTTTGAAAAAAACTGATTTCTTCGAAAATGGCCATTTTTGACACCAAAAATCGTTTTTGGCTTATACTGCCTTAACCTTCAGAGATAGCTCAAAGGTTGTAAAAGCAAAAATGTTCAGTTTGGTGCTCTCTTTCCTGCCATACCAACCATTCCGGTGTATCGACTAAGTACTCTAAGAATAATGGCAAAAAGCAAAACTTTCTTATCTTTGCACGTATAAATGCGGGACTGTCCCAGAATGTTAAAGCGCACGAAAACAATGCATTTGGGAAGTTTCATCCACTTTCATAAAGAATTGAAGCTTGTAGGGTCGAATTTATACAAATCGATACCAGCACCTTAATTTTCATTAATTTTAATATGAGGTTGTTAAGGCTGTATTTACTCAAATCGATATCAGCGTTTTAAGAAAATATGCAAAATCGTTGAACTTGATAAAAGGGGCTTATAACTTGCATTTGAGTGCATTCGCACGATGGTTACCGTGCAAATAGTGATTTGCAAAGGCACAAACCATGCAAATTGTCATTTGCACGATTCGACCATGCAAATTACTCTTTGCACATGAACCCTATTTGCACGCGACATCTATTAATAATATTTCCGTGCATTGAACTAAGCTTCGTTTACGTCTTTATTTTTGTTACAGAACGAGTTAAGGTGCATTCATAGTCCTGAACGCATAGAGACGCGCAGAGGCGCGTCGACGCCTCAGACTGTAACATGCCGTTTTAACCGTTTAAAATCAATTGTAACGAATTGACAGAATTTATCGAAACAAACGCATGCAAACGCTTATTACGCGCGACTGCTTGCGACAGGACACTATGAATGCACCTTTATACCGCACGCAAATGCGCTGTCGAATATCTGTCGAAGATTTGATTGCACTGTCCAACCACGCAAAATCTCAAATGTGAGGTACTATACGGCTACCCCTTGCTTGTTTGTGATGTTCGATTATATGGGAAAATGAGTGAACTCCGTAAACATCGTATGCTCTATGTTTACCAACGATTGCACGCTGAGGTGTAGCAACCACCCCGCCCTTTGAAGATGTACTAAATGTTGAAAACCTGCAGCTTCGGACTCTGATATAGTCTCCGTTGTTGTCGTTAAAGTTGTACTTATGTCACTCTCTGTAGAATGCACAGTAAGCGTTGTAGGTTTAGTTATCGTTTTCAGCTTTGTCGAAAGGCTTGTTGCCACAGATTCTGATAATAACGATAACGACGTTGATGAAGGCGATGCCAAAGCTGATGATGCTGATGCCACAGAAGTTTCCACGGTAGTGACTGAGTCAGTGGATGTCCCATCTGTGGGCTTAAAAGTTGTTGCGTTGCACGGTACGTCTAAATTCAAAGCTTCAAAACATCAAAAGTTTCGCATGAAGACAGTTGTCTGGACCCAAAGTTTCAGAATGTCTATTCTATCGACCAGCCAACGCGAAATTTGCAATAAGACCAAGCAGAGTGCATATGGCGTATTCGAGAATGGTCCATTCAATTCATTGAATCTTTTTTGAAGCTGAATTGAAGCTCGATTGCAAAGCATTCATCGCTTTATATATGATAACACAAGTACTTTTCGATTGCAAACTTGTAATTGCTTCAATTTAGTTTAAAGCAAAAATAAATGGCTACCAGAAGGGCAAAATACGTCTGGTGCCACTTTTCCTAAGACATTGATCAATTTAATGTGAACATGTGGATGGAAGCTAAAACATTGTTTTATGTAATGCCGCTCTACCGTCTATATCTAGATCCTGCAAAATGATTTGTGCATCTCTGCTTGTATTTTAAAGCTAATTTATGGCGAATCTTCACCGGATATTATTTAAGACTCCATGCCTTCAAAGGAAAGCAAATGTAAGCATACCAGAGCATACTGGTGGTGTTGTCCATTTACCACTACTGTCACAGAATATTGTGTCACTGCCACAGATAAATAAGCTAGCATCACATGTAAAATTGACCCAACCGACGCTTGCTACCAACGGCTCATGGACATCCGATGAGGACCTGCGTACGAGTGGGATGTTATCACACTTTACTAAAACCGCAAAGCACAGTGGACAATATTAGCAAAGGTGTTTCAATAGTTCCTTAAATTAGTGCTACGTTTGTTGCCAAATGAAAGAACAAACGAAACTAAGATTGTCACTACAGCACCTCCGACCCGAAAGATTCGGGCCCGAGGTGGGGATCGAACCCACAACCTTTGGCTGTCTAGGCCAACGCTCTACCGATTGAGCCACCCGGGCACAATCGAACCAAGCTTAAGTTGGAATTCGTTCCCAAACTGTAGTGACATTTTTTAGAAGACGCTTTCGCGTTGTGTCCGTCATACTGTGTTACATATGAGTCCCAGTCACAGAAGCGTCTGAGCATGGCAGCCGTTGTGTATTACTGAAAGTGTCGTCTTGACAGAATACAGAAAACTTAGTGGTCATAGTTGCAACTAAATAAAGTGGTACTGCTCTAAACGAAAGACTTCAAGCTTGTGGCGAAGGCAAAAGCACTCGCATCGCTTCAACTTTAAAAATCATTAAGAATTATAATTGTCAGTATTGAGCGCTTACGTTCACATCTTGGATAATCACTCCAAGTTGCCTCTTCTATGCACTGAACTGGTGACTTCCCGATTAACTGATATCCTGTATCACAGGTCAGTTCTGCGTAATTCCAGAGCAGAGTAAATTGGGGTCTGTCGGGAGTTAGCAACTCAAAGACGCCATTACTGATGTTAGTCAATTTGTAGCAGTTTTCTAAGAAAAAATGCTGAAATGTTGCCATTTGCAGACGTCGTCTGCTAAATCAATGTCAATAAAATACAATGAATTGAACCGATTATACCAAGTAAGTTATTAGTTTGCTCGTAAAATATACCATGCACCAAAATAGCAACCAAGTTAAGGCAAAGCGGAAAAACTTTTGTAAAGTTTCTGACAAATGGCAAAATTATGTTAAAGTTAGCGAATACAGTAATTTGTCAATATTGAGTCACTAGTTGGGAATACGAAGTTCAGTTGGAGTTGGTTAGGTCTTGTAGTTGGTTGGGTGTGTGTTTTGTATCTCTGTAGCAGCTGAGACGTATTCGATTTTGTTAATTTTCTATGATTATTAAGTGATTTTTGCTGTATGCGATTTATTATAAAGAAATAATGAAAACGCCTGCCTGCAGTCACTAAGGCCGTAGCCTTAGTCCGGAACAGGAGAGAGCCAATGGGCGCGGTGAGCGCTCTTACCCAGGGAGAACTATTCCCTGGAGCTCCTGCCTGGTTGTCCAAGAAGGACAGCCAGCTCGGCTCTATCTGTGCTGCAACATAGCCAGAGAAGGTTTTATCAAAACCTCTCTGACTGTGCTATGCACAGAAAGAGGACTGCAGTGGCCAGCGGATCTCCGTAGAGATACAAACAGCATTTACGTCAAGAAAATGAAGTAAACGCTGGCCAGCAGGCGGATCCACGAAGGATACAAGGCATTAATCATAAAGAAATAATGAAAAACGCCTGCCTGCAGTCACTAAGGCCGTAGCCTTAGTCCGAACAGGAGAGAGCCAATGGGCGCGGTGAGCGCTCTTACCCAGGGAGAACTATTCCCTGGAGCTCCTGCCTGGTTGTCCAAGAAGGACAGCCAGCTCGGCTCTATCTGTGCTGCAACATAGCCAGAGAAGGTTTTAGGAGGCTTCTCAAAATTGAAAGAGCATTATGCGTTTTGTCAAGACGCATTTCTACAAATGTGATAATGCGGGTTTTTGCTTGCTGAATGCGTTAGTTTTTTGCAAAATACAGAATCTGAGCAAAAGTAAGCCGCCAGAAACATTGTTTTTTATGCATCCCACAACACAGCTGAACAACTTGTTGCTTGTTTTTAAAGACAGACCAGTCAGCTGCTTTCACTACCAGACTTGCTTTACAATCTAGTTTTTGACCACTCTCTTGAAAGACAAACCAACAAAAACATAGTGCTGAAGTTTTCGCAAAAAACTTATGAATGCGCTTTGAAGGTTAACATATGCGCTTTTGAAAACGCATAATGCAATTTGGTAAAACGCATTTATAGAGTAGAATTTTGAGAAGCCTCCTTATCAAAACCTCTCTGACTGTGCTATGCATTGTTGTTTGATGTGCTCTGACTGACTCTGACTGTGCTATGTATTGTTTGATAATTTCTTCTGGCAAAATGTATGAATCTGCCTTGCGACATTTAGATTAAAGTATCAGTGTTCAATTTTCGAGTTTTATTAGGATTTCTTAGATAGGCACGAGGGGACAATTTTTAGGCATACACCACCGGTATTGAAACTGCACAAATTAGCTAAGGCTTGTTTATGCAGCAGTACATAGGCAAACTTATTTTTTACACTACCAAGCTTAAATTAAACAGAGATAATAATAACGCGAGCTTGCAGAAGACAAAAGACAACAAAAAGATATAGTTACAGAAACCTGCTACTGAAATATAGTTACAGAAAAATCTCATGAAATTAGACAGTTGTTAATGCTGGCTATCAGTGCTAAGGAATTTGAATGCATTAGTGCTTCAAACTGGCGGCTGGATCGCGTCGAATAATGTGCCTGCTGGCTCCCTCAAAGAATTGCGGTCATTTGTCGTGTTGCGCAAAGATGATACAGGCAATCACGCTCATCGAAGAATCTGTCTAGCTCATTTCTGCGTAATGATCAATGCACATATATTTGCTTTACTAGTTGCTTTAAGAGTGATTTTCCAGTCAAACTCATTATGGCAATGCCAGACCGTAAACGTTTGCCCGAAGCAACATTGATTGCCATGCATTGACAGAGACATTGAGTCATTTGCTGCTTCTTGTTTCAAAAGTCAACAAAGGGCCAAATGGTTTTCTGCGACTTTCTTTAGAATGGTCACTGTTGGAAATGAGTTAGCATGACTCTTTCAGATGCCAAAATCGCTGTTTCTAACTGGACGTCATACAGAGTGACAAAAATTGTGGTGACAAATCTAAATCTGCTAAAGCGAGGCAACTAATTTTTTCCAGTCGTTGCTAATTTTGCCTTATTTTGCTTTTCTTTTGCTTCCGTTGCAACCGATCCCCACCTTCCCATTCCCATGACTCAGCAGAAAAGGATGTTTCCGCGGTGAATTGAACAAGTATTTTTGCCTCGGTAGCATATCAGAACCAACAGAAACGTGAAACGGTTTGTCCACTCCTTTAAAGTTTCGTAAAGGAGACATTGACTTATAAATTTGAAATTTAATCTTTGCAACTCTCTGATTGCACTCCTATAAATTTTATACTTACACGAATTCTCAAACAAAAATTCTCCACCCGGCGTTTTCCTTCGAAATATCCTGGAAATTGAAATGTTGTTTTGAAACAATAAGGAAGCGTTAACATGCCTGGTGCTCGTATTAGGGCATTTATTGACGAAAGGGTATTTTACAAATGTAGAATGTATTAGTTCCGACGTCGCCACTTAGATGAACTCCCTTGTATTAATTATTGACCCCAGAAAGCTTCTCAACAGGAAAAATTCAGTCAAATAACTTCAAAAAGTCCGTCTTGGTGGTATCACCAAATCACAATGTTACACGCCACTTCACATGCCGTAAAGCCATTACAAGAAAATCAACAGTAGTACCGGCGTTCAAGCTGTCAAAGGTATAAAACCTACGGATCTTGTACCCGGTAGAGTGATGGGATGGGTTGTTTGGTCTTGAACTTCGCTGGGGAAAAAAGGACAGATATTCTGAGAAACTTAAAAATATTATTTAAGAGGTAGTGTGAGATATGCGCAGCAGCATGGTATAATTCCATTGAAATTATTAAATTTTTCTTTTGTACTCCTGTGCAAATGTCTTGGCTTTGAAATTTAGCTAGCGTCCTGCTGTGTAAGAACGTTAGTTTCAAAAATTACCTTACTCACAATTACAATTTTGTACAATTGCAAATTAGTTTGCGACTATAAAAGGAAAGATCTTTTCTGAAGAATCGATCACTTTTCATTTTCAACAAACTGTTCTCTAGCTTGGATCACGCCGACCGGACCTGAATACATAGAGGTAGGTTTAAAAGAGGGGGGGGGTTGGAAACACGGTCATAATTTTCATTAATGCATCTTAAAATTATTGTTCTGTTTGAAATAAAGAATTGTTGTTCTCTGTTCCTGGAATGTAGGAATCTGAATTTCGTAAACTTATCACGAACCTAATCGCAGTCTGGTGTTAAATTCTAAATGTCTCCAGCACTTTTTGTGTAATCCTTTCAGTTGTTATTAGAGTATGCTATTAATAGTAATTGCATCAGCAACTATTTCTTACTTAGAAAGAATATGAAGCACAACTTAATCCTAATTTGGTCTACAGTTTACTTACTGCAGGCCTCAAGACTGTCGTAATTTGGAATGAAGCACATTGTTTTTAGGTCTACCGGACCATAATCGTTCAGACGCAGAGTATCCGTGCTCTTCACAAAATTCTGACTTTTCTTAAAATTTGGCTGGTAATTGCGCCATCTTAATCCTTTTGGAACACAGTCATGCCGGATAAATAGTCTGAAGGCATTAACATCTGCTAAAACACGAAAGCGTTAATACAAACCCACGTACACGTCTAAGGAGGGAACACAAACATTTGTGAAAATAAAACGCATTAGGTGCACTTCTATTCCTGAGAACATCCCAGCTTGACCACGCTGCATTCTGAGAAACCGAGTACTAAGTTGATGAGCCGCAAAGGTTCCTGCAAGTTTATTTTGAACTGCAGATATTCAACACAGCAAGATGCAATTCTTTCAATACTGAGAACTTAGGTTTCGTTTATTTTGTAAGCAAACGTTCTACCCAGACTTGCTACAAGTTTCCTCCACTCCTACAGTTAGCATCTCCCACCTGTCAAATTTTCGTTGTACATTGCAGTCCAAAAGTCGCCACCACTGTTCTTTCTGAAAAACGCAATTAACGTAATAGAGCAGTCATGGAGAAGGATGAGTAGTATAGGAGAGATGAAATGACCGCAGTTTGTACAGGTGTATCTTTGGAGGAGATATAGGGTCATTAATCATACAGGTAAGGTCATTAATCATGGGTGCAGATGTCTTTCAAGGTCATTGTTGGCCAATTTTGCCTTAGATTGGATAAGCTTTGTAACATTGTACTAAATTTTTAACACAGTGTTATTGGACTATATTACTTTACTTACGTATTTGTCTACGTATTCAACTTTAAGTTTGCTAGACTATAGTTTGTTTACCTGTCTAATTAGTGTTTATTAATTATGTCTAATTAAGTACGTAAATTAAGTAACATTTTCAAACTTTTTTAAAACTTTTATTTACCTGACTGTTTGCCGATAGATTCTTACCACAGCATCGTATAGACCAAAAATATTCTTCTCAAATTTCCCCACTTTCTTCTATTCCGGCCAAAATTTCTAAAATTTTCCATTTCCTGTCTCCTATTGAATTTCTTCATCTGGACCTTTGTATTAACCTTGAAACGGAAGGAGGGAAACAAACACTTAAAGGAGACAAGATTGTTAAGTACTTCAGAATATACTGATGTT
>JASAND010024897.1:0-30079 GCA_030248195.1 Trissonchulus latispiculum
TTGTGAATTATAACGCTATCACCAAAAGTTTCCAGGGTCTCTGTCTCTACTGAAGTAAATGAAGTGAAAACAGTGAACAATGCATAACTTTCAGCAAATTAGACATCAGATTTTTCAAAAACCTTGAGATTTAAATAGACTAGTCCTTACTACTTTAGTTGTAAACATGGGATGGGTCTTTCTTGAGACTACATGAGTGCAACATTAATTTCTTGTAGAGATGCAATGGGTTGGTCTGAGACTGCAAATTGAAAATTGTGGGTCTAAATAGAGGTTTCTTAAAAATAAGATTATATATAATTTCAAGTATATAGACAAAATTATTGTTGTTTTCATTCAAAATTGATGACTAATATAATAACAAGTGATTCCTACTAATTAAGACTTAATTTTGACTTTAAAATTCCAAATCCCCCAAGTGAAAATGCAGTACCATAAAATTTTACACACATGTCATATCGGGCTGAACCACCGAGACTGGCATTGGGAGCCGTCCAGGTGCATCTATAATAAGCTGTATCCGTTAATACTTAAACTTTTCGAAAATGTTTTGGTACTTTTTCATAAACTTCGCGTAAGTTGGACTAATTTCCATAATTTCAGCAACCCATTTCAGTACATTATTAGGTAAAGTAGTTTGGAAGCTTTAAATCAAAGTTTATTTTTAATTATTGACATTTTTAAATAAATTTAACAACATAGGTAAATCCACTGGCGTACCACTAAAAAATCCAGTAAGTACCACTGAAAACAGTACTTGCGTGTATCAGCTACCGCGTGGGCCGCGGCCGCGGCGGGGCGGGGCGGGTACTAGCGTGCGGGTAGCGGGGCGGGCGCATGCCAAATGGTGTACTCCGCTTCCAACTCTGGCTCAACTCCAACAAATAGGAGACCCCCATGCATGGAGCATTTCAGTAGTAGCACAGTGTTACTAAATCAGGTCAAGGTGTTGTTTTCAGACATGGCGTTTCTTTAATAAATATACCTATTGACTACTATCGAATGGAGGTTATGAAAGCTGTCTTAGTCTATTGAACTTATCTACAATGAGATTCCTATTAGTTGCATCACCTTACAGCTTTACATTTACTTTACGTAACAAGTTTAGCTATAAAGTTATTAAGCGGCAACTTGGCCTTCCACTGAGTTATTAGTAGTAGTTAGTTACTTCGTGTTAGTTAAGCTGAAATTACGGATTTTCAACAGCATTAGCTTACTGATTATTTCAGTTATATTTTTATTTATTGCTCTTTTAATTTGCATTTTATTTATTGCTCGAATGTTATTTATTTAATCTTTGGCAAAGCACTACAATACGGTTAGAGTATTGCTGTTTCGGCATGCTACAGCATGTTTCAAGTAGCTTGTGGTCAATCAGCTTTCAATTGCTCTACCAGCGGCGAAGCAAGATGATAATAAAGAAAATAACCAGCGATCAGGTTGACCGCCAACGGCCCACCTCCCCGCAATTCCGTACCTAGCGGGACCCCGCAAATGAAATCAATACGCCATTGCGTATGCCTGCCTAGAAGCGAATTCCCCCGAAAAATATGACCTACTGCCGACCTCCGCAGACCTTATCATTTTTCAACTGATAACGATAGCCACATTTGCGGAGGTCCACTTAGTACGCAATTGCGGGGAGTAAGGGTTGCAGCCAGCGCGGTGAGCATGGCTCAGCCGCTGATAACACAGAGTGTGACGCTTGTCACACTTACTTTAGTACGTCACTTAATGTACAATGCCGCATTTACACCGTTGCACTTTCCTGCAAGTTGTATTGTTCAATTTGAAGAGCTAGAATTTATTATGGTCATTTGTTGGTTTCCCCATCACCGATGAGTTTTAACATCATTACGTAGCAAACTGGAAACATTGTGTTTAATTGAATCAGTGCTTTTCCAGCTCAAAGGCTTTTTTGCAAAGCTACTTGACACGTTTGATTTCTAGAATTTCATTGACATATAAATTTGAAATGTGCTCTGGGCTCCTGTTTTTATAAATTTTATCAGTGCTACAGATAATAATTGCATAATCTTGAATTGCTTATACTCTCTTTAATGGCGAATCTGTTTAATGGGTAAGCAAGTTCGCGCATTTATTCGCAGCAACAATGGGACAATTGAATTCAAATTTTGAACAAATTTTGATCAATGCTCGTTTATATCAGCAATTTTTGTAAAAATTGAAACTTTGTAGACCTGAAAAACAGTTCTGTCCATTCCCTAGTCACTCTAAATGACACAATGTCAAATGTGCTACAAATGGAAGATCTTTTATACAGCTGAAATTGTTGTAGAGGGTTTTGTGGTGTCAGCGGCTCAATTGGTGGAAGTCTAACAGTTTCACTGTTGCAAAGCAAGGAATTTAATAGCTCTAGTTTTCTTTATCATAAGGTTATTAAGTATGCAACTTTGTTAATTACCGTCTGCATGATTGGTCGTACTCCGGCGCTAGCAATTACCAAGTGAATCAATGGTAATAACTGCAGGTCAATAACCACTGCTTCAGAAACGGTGGTTTTAATTTTACACCAGCACTCATGATTGCGCTTAATTTATCGTAAGTACCTAGCTTCTACTAATTTTGCCAAAGTCATAAATTTAACTGTTTGTTTAATAGACTAGTAGGTGTCATTTTGCAATAATAGCCTTGCATCCACTACTGCAGCACTTAGACGGATAAGTGCTTTATTATCAAGAAATAATCAGAACTGTAACTCATATTGTTGTCCGTCAAAAGCCTGTTTCGTGCATCAATTCTGATTTGTCATAGTGGGCTCAATTGTAGGGTGAAGCAGCAGGTTGCAAGAATGAAAGTAGTGAGAAAATAACCACAACCAGCTATTTTGTCTGCAGCTTTCAGTTTGCATTCCCTTGGTATGTGCTGCTCTCTTACAATGACGTCGAAAACGATGCACCAAAGTATGTACACCAACGAGTTTGCAAAACTCGAGTTCGATTTAAAGGTTTTTCACCACTTTACACTTGAAGGTCACAAATTATGACAACACTGACAGACTTAAGTTTTTCGTTTTGTGGAGAGCTCCAACTTTATCTGTATCTCTGTTTCAACTGAAAATTCAGCAAAGCTTTCAGAAGCTGGTTAATTATACAAATAAAACTCCAGACATCCAAATGGCGGTTTGCAGCTATAATGCAATCCCACGAGTCACGACATTAAATACATAACTTATTGCACTATAAATATGACAAATAAAAGTTTGCTACACAAATCTCTACCTATAGTTTTAATGTCTTTCAGCATGACACGCTAATGCTATGATCTTTCCCTTAGAGTTACACTATTGCTGTATATTAGTTACAGTTGTCAATCCAACAGCGTACCGCGCTTCATCGTTACTATACACCAAAAAGCAACGGATTTTAACAAAGCTGGAATTTTTTTGCAAACACGACAGTTTTTTCCTCCAAGAAAGTCCTGGAACTAATCTAGCCGGAAAACTAGATCGGTTCCAATAACAAATGTGAGAAGACGGCGATGCTGCTTCATGGTTGTTTGCATTCCAGCCCTACCTCAGGGCAAGTTTTGTGTCAGAGGCAGGGAAGCCATCAGGTGCGAGCAGGAACCCGTAGCCGAAGCCTGGGAACAAGCGCAAACGCGTTGTCGCTTCCATCGCTCCATTGAATTCGTAGCTGGTTCTGGTGTCTAATCCATGGAACACATTTCCAACCATAAATCCGTAAATTTTAAAAGTTGTAATCCCACCACCAGCACCAGCAACCCATTTGACCGCACCCAGGTAGCCGTCACGCACCGGGCTTTGTGTCACTCTTGCTTGGTGTGTCTTCATTAACTTTTATTGTGCGATTTTCACGAGTAGACTCCATCTTGTTTAAATTGACTTCCCCATTAGCTTGTACCGAGCACTAGCGGCCGAGGAATGTTACCTGTAACATTGCATGAAATTCTCGTAAACGGGCGGCGAACTTGTGATGCGGGGACATAATTTTTCAAAGCTTTAAGAGTTTGCATAAAGCGTTCAACGAGACCGTTCGACTGGACAGGGTGGAGAAGAGATTGATAACGTTCTTATCAAAATTTCTAGTTACTCTTGAAGAAAAGATGGAGAAAGATGTTGGATACCAAGAAGATTGGTAGTCAAACGAGCGAATGTTTCTTTTAATGTGCACCTCCTTACGTGCAGATGAAGCTGCAGAAAGTGTAATTGCTTTGCCTGATTTCATTCAAATTTTCAGAAAATACATCGGAGGAATATTACCAAACGTCCTAAATACGAGCTTCATAGCATTCCATGGTGAGAAACAAAAATTTGAAGTTCTAGAAGTATATATAGAAATTATGCCCAGGACTATATCATTTGGTTTTTATTATGTGCTCTACAACTTTATGACAAGTTCTAGCTAGTATCATGTTTTGTTGGTGAATTTTTGAATACTTTTGCTCGAAAATTGGTTATTTTTGGTACGATTAAGAAAGCAGTTTTTGTCGAATTTAATGGAGCCAGGTACACTACAAGAGTAGACAAGCGTATATCAAAACTAAAGAGTTTCGAAAATAGGGCACAGGATTAGGGCTAATTATAGCCCTGTACACCTGGAATGAGTCTAAAATTTGTCAGAATAACTGATTTTGTCGTACAAAATGTTTGACCGAGGATACCCAACAATTGGTGGATCTTAAAGATATTTTGCACACAGTATACATTACTTTTGCCCGGGCGGTTTTTTAAAGTTTTCTTATCACTCCTCCAATCAAGAGCAATGATTTCAAAGTTGGATAAAATGCCAAATTTTCAGAATGCTCAAATCGCATACTGAATGATCTTTGGACAAAATCAAAAAAAACCGTCACTGGCAACATTCAGAAACACAGAAAACGATCTTTTTCCTGTTGCGTAAAATTTTTCAGAAAAACATTTTAGTCAAAATCGGCTATACTAGTGGTGTAATCACTACAATATAAACCAGGTAGACACGGCCATCATACCAAACGATGCAGAGAGTCTGGCTATCTTTAGCGTGGCTCAACTCATAGCTCCCAATATTGACAGTTATAGCTTTCCATGAATTTATCCTGAATGCAGCTCGTCTAAGGTCACCTCCTTCTGTAAGGTTATGAAATCACCTGTTCATCCAAAGCGAACAGCGCTGACGAGCGGCGTAAAAACCGTTGCCGTTTCCCGATTCTTTCGTCTACCGTCCAGCCAGAATAAAAATATCTTTATTTGGCTAAGCACAGCATCTGGGTTGATGACTACCAATTGGCGGCTTGAGATTGAAGCTTGTCGTATTGTGATGCCAAAGTAACTGATTCTTCATCCATCTGCGTGTTCGTACGTGTCTTAGATTCGGTGATGGGATAAACAGTCAGCATTCGATCTTGATCAGACGGTTTGTACCCAATGTCGTATGAAAAACCGCCCAGTAGCAACCCATATTACAGAGATTTGCTGTGTGGACGGGGATTCCAAACGCTGATCTTTAAAGAACAGTCAATGGCTTGTGATTAGTGACTAGCTTCAATTTTCTACCAACTGCGATATAATTGTATCATCCTACATATTAAGCATAACTGTCTTGCTGATTTGAGAATACCTTTTCGCATACTACCTTTTCTTTTTCCGGCAATTTTTAGGGAAGAACTGGAATGACGGATGCATCGCAAACCAGGATTACCGGTAGTTTGATCGTAATGAGAAAGCACTTTCATGGATGATAAACTTATTTCATTTCGTCGAATACTTCAACGTTGTCCACCGCTTGATCTTTCTTGAGCAATTTTGTCAAGGCCGTTTTCGTTACAATGAGGAAGGACTTGGAGTAGTAGTTTATCTCAGGAAAGCTCTCAAATCACATTCTTTGGAAAAGGCATCTTCCGAATACCACATAAACTTTTGCTTCATCGGGACTACCCATATGCTGAGTCAGTTTGGCATGTGATCTTTTCCTTGAAGAACTCACATTTAGGCAGTCCTAGGCGTGCTCCATTAATCATTAATCTGTCAAAGACTTGGCAAGGTTCTTCAGAGGATTCTTCGTCTTCGCCTGTACCACAATATATCAGAAACCAATCTGCCATTTCGCAACCTGTCAGCATTTGATCCATTCGTTTCTGGAAATAAAGTCGGAGCGAAACTCCAAATTGAAGTAGTTTCAGAGTATCAGAAGTCCACGATGGGTATTTTGTACTCACGCAAAAATTTTGCTTTCGGCATCCAGGACAGTCGATAGACGCCCTGGACAGATCCAATTCAGAGAACTTGTAACCTTGTTTTTGATATTACGAGATCTCTTTAACTCGAAGAGAATATTCATCTATTTCCAAGTTTGGATTTATGCTAACGTTTAAGTCAGATCAAACTCAATGATCCGTCTGGTTTCATCACAGGCAAATCGCCGCTCCGCCCGTTTTGCATAATTTTTTATTTACAGAATGCCATTCGCGTCCCTATCTTAAACTTTGCATCACCTTGATTTCAGGGCAAAAGGCACCGGACGACCCTTGCAAAACTTTAATTATATTATGTTTCAGTTGTAGATTGTTTCGGACTCGCCTTTTAAATCTTTGGTGATCACGGACATTCTTTTGGGGATACGGTTTAGGTGTTTTAGCTAACTCTTTGTTTTTACTCCGAGCTTGACCTCACTTTTCGATGCCCCAAGCTGTTCCCGCTCCAGCCAAATTTGGTAATAGGTCTGTTTCCAAGCATAGGGGTTGGGGTTCAAAATGTTTGACAGTAACAATTAATTGGTTAAAAGATGTAGGTCCGTTGGGAGCTGCAGGGCACACAGGATTTTAGCTATTAGCGAAAAATTCCGACGCAACGGAACATTTCGGAGGAAAATTGCCTTTCTCCTATTGTCCTGTTCAGCTAGCTACTTAGCTAAGCATGAACTGAGTTTGAGATATGAACTCCAAAGTTCTTACACTCCTGATTGAAAGATACTTTGATGTTTGTTCACTTAATTAGGAAAAAAAAAAAAAAAAAAAAAAAAAAAATAGTCATATTGTCTACATAAATTTATACGCTGTGAAGATACTGCATTTATCAATATGATACACCAAAATGACACGAAGATTTTTAGCTAGTACATCTTTGGCTTAAATATAGATACCCAAATTGATATTTTGATCTGAAAACTGATTCTGTTCTGCCTAAAGTATCAAGAATTGTTATACCATATATATAAAATAACTTTATGGTTGTGATTCCCTTTTGGTCACATCTACTTGAACTATTACTACCACTCCTTAGTTGCAGTTAAAGGGGGCTACTATCATCAAAATTTTGATGTTGTGCATAGTCTTTTGCCACATAATAGTACTAGGTTTGATGCAAAATAGTTTAAAGTTTGAAAGAATTCCATGTAGCGTAGCGTCCTGTGGAGCCATCAGAGGTTGGTGTCATGACATTCATACTAACTTTGCTGTACGCTGAACGCTATGTGCAAGGTACAGTGTCCAACTGAAATAGACCTAATTACAGAAATAGACCTAATTATCTGATATTGCACCTAATTATCAGCATCTGAAGCTAATTTAGAACTAATTACAGAAATTGTACGTAATTAACGTAAATTGGAACCTAATTATCACCAATTGTACCTAGGGATCAGCAGTTTTTACCCTTAGTGCCACACCCCAGTTGATTTCGCGATACCAAATTTTGTACTGGGTCCACGGTATGGCACTGAATATTTGCATATCGCAATTACCCGAGGCATAGGCAAGGCTACTGCCGGGGCAGAAGTGGCCACGCTGCTTTCACCGCATCGTGGTCACCCCTTAGCTCCATTCAGAGGGGTTTCTCCCCTGACTGGCCAACTCCTTGAAGATCTCGGATAAGTACAAATACAATTTGGGGAGATGTTTTGGCACCGAGGTACCATTCCTATAATAATCAATTTCCTGTTGTCAGCCGACAACAGAGCACTTTGAGTTGCAAGATTTTTGCTTGAAAATCGCAAACGGTAAAAGTTCACAAACGGATCCGTAGGATCCAAAATTTCATGTTTGCGGCCGATTGATACAGATGGTACCTTCTCCCAATCTGATCAGCCTAATATGTGGCGTAAAATTGTCAAAGATCATAGTTTGTGCAAAGGAAAGTATAATTAATTATGTGGATAGTGTTATTTAATTTAAAATTCTTCATTGTATTGACAAAGACCGGGGGGACCTTTTCCACCTCCCAAGTCTAGTGTCAAACAAAACTAAGTTACATATTTGAAAAAAGAGATTAGTTATTTATAAATTAGTAATAGTTTTAAGATCTTAGCTTCAGCCTGTGCAGGTGCGTCAATATTGGTGGTTGGGGCGTAGACATTCTGCAACAACAAGGTTCTCCGTCCTATTGCAAGACAACATATGAGAACTGAAGTGAGAAATCGACAAATTGAAATATATACTATCTTAAGTTGTAATTACTGCATGATTTCTTCCATGCGTAGAACATCTGAGTCAAGTTTACATTTTTTAAACATAACCTAGAAGTCTATTCGTGGATAGGTTGCTGATCAGGAACTGCTTAGAATACAGTGTTCACAAAATAGCAAAGTTAGTATGAATGTCATGACACCAACCTCTGATGGCTCCACAGGACGCTACGCTACATGGAATTCTTTCAAACTTTAAACTATTTTGCATCAAACCTAGTACTATTATGTGGCAAAAGACTAGCTAGCTTTTCCAACATCAAAATTTTAGTGAAATTCGTAGCCCCCCCCCCCTTTAACTGCAACTAAGGAGTGAGTAGTAATAGTTCAAAGTAGATGTGACCAAAAGGAATCACAACCATAAGAGGTTATATTTTGCGCTATGCTGCATGGTATAACAATTCTTGATACTTTAGGCAGAACAGAATCAGTTTTCAGATCAAAATATCGATTTGGGTATCCTGTTTCAAAGCCCAAAGATGTATAGCTAAAAATCTTCGTGTCATTTTGGTGTATCGTAATGAGTAAATGCGGTATCTTCTGGCGTATAAATTGTATTAGACAATATAAATTGTTGTCTAATTAGATTAGACGACATAAATTGTATCTTTTCAATCCGAGACAGAACTTTGGAGTTCATATCTCGAAAGAACTCATCAGTTCATTGTAGCTAGTAGCTAGCTGAACAGGACAATAGGAGAAAGGCAATTTT
Organism: Trissonchulus latispiculum; assembly: GCA_030248195.1. Classification (NCBI taxonomy): domain Eukaryota; kingdom Metazoa; phylum Nematoda; class Enoplea; order Enoplida; family Ironidae; genus Trissonchulus; species Trissonchulus latispiculum. The sequence continues at coordinate 9,133 of JASAND010024897.1, forward strand.
CCTCGGAAATGTTCCCGTTGCGTCGGAATTTTGACTAATATGGCTTGCTAAAATCCTGTGTGCCCTGCAACTCCCAACGGACCTGTCTTTTAACCAATTAATTGTTACTGTCCAAACATTTTGAACCCCAACCCCTGGCGGAAACAGACCTATTTAAATTTAACAGGCGGGAACAGAAACGGGGTCCAGGCATCGAAAGTGGGGTCATCGGAGTAAACAAAGTTAGCCCTAAAACACCTAAACCGTATCCCCAAAGAATGTCCCATGATCGCAAAGATTTAAGAAAATTTGAAAGGTCAAGGAGCTCAATCTACAACTGAAACATAATATAATTAAAAGGTTTTGCAAGGGTCGTCCGGTGCCTTTTGCCCTGAAATCAAAGATTGATGCAAGTTTAGATAGGGACGTGAAAGATGGCATTCTGTAAACTGTGATCTATGCAAAACGGGCGGGCAGCACCGATTTTGCCTGTGATGAAACCAGACGGATCCGTGCGAGTTTGATCTGACTTAAACGTTAGCATAAATCCAAACTTGGAAATAGATGAATATTCTCTTCCCAGGTTAAAAGATCTCATGTATCAAAAACAAAGGTTACAAGTTCTCTGAATTGGATCTGTCCAGGGCGTCTATCCCGACTGTCCTGGATGCCGAAAGCCAAAATTTTTGCGTGATAAATACCCATCGTGGACTTCTGATATACAAACTACTTCCATTTGGAGTTTCGGCTCCGACTTTGTTCCAGAAACGAATGGATCAAATGCTGACAGGTTGCGAATGAGCAGATTGGTTTCTGGTCTATATTGTGGTACAGGCGAAGACGAGGAATCTCATCTGAAGAACCTTGCCAAAGTCTTTGACAGATTAATGATTAATGGAGCACGCCTAGGACTGCCTAAATGTGAGTTCTTCAAGGAAAAGATCACATACTTAGGCTTGAAGCTCAGCGCCGAAGCGATTAGTCCCATTGAAGCAAAGTTTATGGTATTCGGAAGATGCCTTTTCCAAAAGAATGTGTGTGATTTGAGAGCTTTCCTGGGAATGATAAACTACTACTCCAAATTCATTCCTCAGCTGGCAACGAAAACGGCCCCATTGACAAAATTGCTCAAGAAAGATCAAGTTTGGCAGTGGACAACGTTGGAAGTATTCGACGAAATGAAATAAGTTTTATCATCCATGAAAGTGCTTTCTCATTACGATCCCAAACTACCGGTAATCCTGGTTTGCGATGCATCAAAAGTGGGATTGGGTACAGTTCTTTCTCAAAGGCTGCCGGGCGGAAAAGAAAAGGTAGTATGCGAAAAGGTATTCTCAAATAAAGCAAGACAGTTATGCTTAATATGTAGGATGATACAATTTCAACTGTATCTGATTGGTAGAAAGTTGAAGCTAGTCACTAATCACAAGCCATTGACTGTTCTTTTTGGATCAACGTTTGGAATCCCCGTCCACACAGCAAATCTATTTCAAATATGGAGTTTATACTGGGCGGTTTTTCATACGACATTGGGTACAAGCCGTCTGATCAAGATCCGAATGCTGACTGTTTATCCCGTCTTCCGAATCCACAAGACACGTACGAACACGCAGATGGATGGAGAATCAGTTACTTTTGGCATCACAATACGACAAGCTTCCAATCTCGAAGCATAGTGTGCAGTCATCAACCCAAGAAGATGCTGTGCTTAGCCAAGTAAAGATATTTTTTTATTCTGGCTGGACGGTAGACGAAAGAATCGGAAACTGGCAACGGTTTTTACGCCCTTTCTGTCGAAGACGACTGTTCGCTTTGGATGAACAGATTTGTGATTTCAGCAACCTTACAGAAGGAGGTGACCTTAGACGAGCTGCATTCAGGATAAATTCATGGAAAGCTATAACTTTATCAATATTGGGAGCTATGAGTTGAGCCACATATCAAAATGAAGCTCTACATCTTCTGCGTCGTTTGGTATTATTGAAACGTGTCTACCTGGTTTGTATTGGTCGCACACTAACCAAACATAGCCACGATTTTTGACCAAATGTTTTTCTGAAAAATTTTTACGCAACAGGAAAAAGATCGTTTTCAATGTGTTTCTGAGATAATTTGCCAGTGACGGTTTTTTTGATTTTGTCAAAAGATCATTCCAGTATGCAGGATTTGAGCATTCTGAAAATTTGGCATTTTATCCAACTTTGAAAAATCATTGCTCTTGATTGGAGGGTGATAAAGAGAAAACTAAAAAACCGCCCCGGGCAAATTGTCCAAACATACTGTGTGCAAAATATCTTTAAGATCCACCAATTGGTTGTGGAGCAATCCTCGGTCAAACATTTTGGCCACATTTTGACAAAATCAGTTATTCGACCAAATTTTTAGACTCATTCAGTGTACAGGGCTATAATTAGCCTAATCTGTGCCTCTTTCGAAACTCTTTAGTTTGAGTATACGCTTGTCTACTCTTGTAGTGTACACTGGCTCCAATTCGACAAAAACTGCTTTCAGCAAAATCGTGCCAAAAATAACCAATTTTCGAGCAAAAAGTATTCAAAAATTCACTGCTCAAAAACGATACTAGCTAGAGACTTATGTCTAAAAGCAAAGTTGTAGAGCACATAATAAGCTTCAAAATGATTATAGTCCCTGGGCATAATTTTCTATATATACTTCTAGAACTTCAAATTTTTGTTTCTCACCGTACATGAATGCTATGAAGCTCGTATTTTTACAGGACGTTTATTATCATTCTTGATGTATTTTCTGAAAATTTGAATGAAATCAGGCAACAATTACACTTTCTGCAACTACATCTGCACGTAAGGGGTGCACGACCTTAAAAGAAACATTCGCTCGATTTTGACTACCAATCTTCTTGGTATCCAATAACGCCTCCATCTTTTCTTCAGAGTAGCTTCAGAAATTTGTGGATAAGAACGTTATCAATCTCATCTTCTCCCCACCCTGCCATCCGGAATCGAACGGTCTCGTTGAACGCTTTATGCAAACTCTTAAAGCACAGAAAAAGTATGTCCCCACATCACAAGTTCATACCCGTTTACAGCAATTCCTTCTGTCTTACAGAGTAACAGTTCATCAAACCGCTAAAGTCACTCCGGTACAAGCTCCAATGGGAAGTCAGATTTAAACAAGATGGAGTCTACTCCGTGAAAATCGCACAATAAAAGAGATTAATAAAGACACCAAGCTTAAGGTGACACAAAGCCGGGTGCGTGACTACCTGGGTGCGGTCAAATGGGTTGCTGGTGTGGTGGTGGGATTACAAACTTTTAAAATTTACGGATTTATGGTTGGAAATGGTTCATGGATTAGACACCAGAACCAGCTACGAATTCCAATGGAGCGATGGAAGCGACAACGCGTTTGCGTGGTTCCCAGGCTTCACGGCTACAGGTTCCCTGCTCGCACCTGATAATCCCCCTGCCTCTGACACAAAACTTGCCTGAGGTAGGGCTCAGAATGCAAACAACCATGAGGCAGCATCGCCGTCTTCTCACATTTGTTATTGGAACCGATCTGGTTTTTTCCGGCTAGATTAGTTCCAGGACTTTGTTGGAGGAAAAAACTGTCGTGTTTGCAAAAAATTTGCTTTGATTAAAATCCGTTGCTTTTTAGTGTATCGTAACGAGTAAACGCGGTACTTTATTAGTTGGATTAGGCAACTGTAACTAATATAGCAATAGTGTAAACTCTAAGGGAAAGATCATAGCATTAGCGTGTCATGCTACTAGACATTAAAACTATAGGTAGAGATTTGTGTAGCAAACTTTTATTTGTCATATTTACATAATTGCAATAAGTTATGTGGTACAATGTCGTGACTCGTGGGATTTGCATTACTGCTTTCTAAACCGCCATTTGGATGTCTGAGTTTTGATACCATAATTAGCCAGCTTCTGAAAGCTTTGCTGAATTTTCGGTTGAAACAGAGATACAGATAAAAGTTGGAGCTCTCCACAAACGAAAAACTTAAGTCTGTCAGTGTTGTCATAATTGTGACCTTCAAGTGTAAAGTGGTGAAAGACAACGCATCTGCAATCGAACTCAGTTTTGCAAACTCGTTATTGTACATGCTTTGGTGCATCGTTTTCGACGTCGTGTAAAGAGCGGCACATACCAATAAGGGAATGCAAACTGAAAGCTGCAGACAAAATAGCTGGTTGTGGTTATTTTCTCGCTCTTTCATTCTTGCAACCTGCTGCTTGCGCCTATCAATTAGGCCCACTATGACAGCTGCGGTAAAGATGCACAGAAACAGGCTTTTGACAGACAACAATATTGAGTTACCAGTTCTGATTATTTCATGATAATAAGCATATCCGTCTAAGTGCTGCAGTAGTGGATGCAAGGCTATTATTGCCAGAATAGACGCCACTACTAGTCCTATTGAAGCAAACAGTTTGTTATGAACTTTGGCAAAATTCAGTGGAAACCAAATTGCTACGAATCGTTCCAGCGCAATCATGAGTGCTACAGAATTTGTAAAATTAAAACCACCGTTTCTGAAGGCAGTGGTTATTGACCGCAGATTGTGCCAATTGGTTCTGGTAGTGCTAACGCCGGAGTGACCAATCATGCAGACGGTAATTAACAAAGTTGCATACCCAATAACCTTATGATAAAGAAAACTAAGGCTATTAAATTCCTTGCTTTGCAACAGTAGAACTGTTAGACTTCCACCAATTAGGCCGCTGACACCAAACAGTCCCTCTACAACAATTTCCAGCCTGTATAAAAGGTCTTCCATTTGTAGCACGTTTGACATTGTGTCATTTAGAGTGACTAGGGAATGGACAGAACTGTTTTCTGGGTCTACAAAGTTTCCAATTTTTACAAAAATTGCTGATATAGGCAAAGGCATTGATCAAAATTTGTTCAGACTGCCCAATTCAATTTGTCCCGTTGTTGCTGCGAATAAATGCGAACTTGCTTGCACCATTAAACAGATTCGCCATTAAAGAGAGTACTAAGCAATTCAAGATTATGCAATTGTATCATAGCACTGATAAAAATTTATAAAAACAGGAGCCCAGAGCACATTTCAAATTTTATATGTCGAAAGTAAGTTATAGAAATCAAACGTTAATCCAAGTAAAAGCTTTGCAAAGAAACCTTTGAACTGGAAAAGCTTCGGTTTTCCAATTGATAAAAGCACAAAGTAACAGTTTGCGTAACAGTATTAAGAAGCACATCTACACATCGGTGATGGGAAACAACAAATGACCATAATAAATTCTAGCTCTTCCAGTGAACAATACAACTTGTGGGAAAGTGCAACGGTGTAATGCGGCATTGTACATTAAGTGACGTACTAAAGTAGTGTGACAAGCGTCACACTCTGTGTTATCAGCAGCTGAGCCATGCTCTGCACGCTAACGGCCCACCCACTCCCCCCCGCAATTGCGTACCTAGTGGACCTCCCGCAAATGAGTACCTATCATTCGTCAGTTGAAAAATGATAGGTCTGTTTTGCGGAGGGGTCGAATGATAGGTCATATTTTCGGGGGGGGGGGATTCCTTCCTATTGGAAAAAGCGAGCATACGCAATAGCGTATTAGGTACTCATTTGCGGGGGGTCCACTAGGTACGGAATTGCGGGGGGAGGTGGGCCGTTAGCGTGCAGCATGGCTCAGCTGCTGATAACACAGAGTGTGACGCTTGTCACATTCTTATGTATTATGTACTCTTGGTAGAAGTAATTAATGATTGACCACACAAGCTACTTAGGGAAACATGCTGCTTAAGCATGCCGAAACAGCAATACTCTAACCGTATTGTAATTGAAAATTTTGCCAAAGATTAAATAAATAACATTCGAGCAATAAATAAAATGCAAATTAAAAGAGCAATAAATAAAATACAAACGAAATAATCAATAAAGCATAAATTCTTTGTTGAGAAATCAAGCCAATTTCTAGCTTAACTAACTACCGAAGTAACTAACTACTACACTAATAACTCGAAGTGGAAGGCCAAGTTTGCCGCTTAATAACTTTATAGCTAAATATTTGCGTAAATGAAATGTAAAGCTGTAAGGTGATGCAACTAATGGGAATCTCATTGTGAAAGATAAGTTCAAATGGAATAAGAACAGCTTTCATAACCTCATTCGTGTAGTCAATAGGTATATTTATTAAAGGAAACGCCATGTCTGAAAACTAACGCATTCAGAAGCCTGATTTAATTGTAACACTGTGCTACTACTGAATCATCACATGCATAGGGGTCTCCTATTTGTTGGAGTTGAGCCAGAGTTGGAAGCGGGTACCATTTTGGCGGCCCGCCCCGCCCCGCTACCCGCACGCTAGTACCCGCCCCGCCCCGCCCCGCGGCCCGCGGCCCGCAGCCAACTGATACCCGCAAGATACCCGCAAAATTTTTCGAGTGGTACTTACTGGATTTTAGTGGTACTTAGTGGATTTTACTATGTTGTTAAATTTATTTAAAAATGTCAATAATTAAAAATAAACTTTGATTTAAAGCTTCCAAACTACTTTACCTAATAATGTACTGAGATGGGTTGCTGAAATTATGGAAATTAGTCCAACTTGCCGAAGTTTGCCGAAAAAGTACCAAAACATTTTCGAAAAGTTTAAAAATTTAACGGATACGTTTAATTATAGATGCACCTGGACGTGGCTCCCAATGCCAGTCTCGGTGGTTCAGCCCGATGCCGACATTGACCAAAATTTTGTAATTTTTCTGCAATTTTTCGCCAGAAGTTTGGAATTTTAAAAGTCAAAATTAAGTCTTAATTGGTAGAGATCGCTTGTTATTATATTAGTCATCAATTTGAATGAAAACAACACTAGTAATTTTGTCTATATATACTTGAAATTATAGCAAAATCTTATTTTTTAAGAAACTTCTCCTATTTAGACCCACAATTTTCAGACCCCGGTCTCGGACCCGGCCCGGTGCATCTCTACAAGAAATTAATGTTGCACTCATGTAGTCTCGAAAAAGACCCATCCCATGTTACGAAGCTAAAGTAGTAAGGACTAGTCTATTTAAATCTCAAGGTTTTGAAAAAGATCAGTCTCTAATTTGCTGAAAGTTATGCATTGTTCACTGTTTCGAAAACGCATTTAGCCTGGTAGAGGGCAGAGACCCTGGAAACTTTTGGTGACGTTATAATTCCACAACTGCAGATGACAACAGATGACTACATAGCAACAAACTAAACAGCAACAAAGGAGTTAGGATAGGATGTACAAAGTTCCACAAAAACACATACAGTTATCAGAAGCGGCGGTAAGATTAATATAACATAACATATTGCAACTAGCTACCTCAGGCCATTTAGACGTATAGTCACTTAACACCAAAAGAAATCGGCCATGAAATTGTTACCGATAATGGCCCACAATTTACATCTGAAGAATTCCAGTCATTTCTGAGAGCGTGTGACATAAAGCATTCAAAGACGGCCGTGTACAACCCGTCTTCTAACGGATTTATAGAAAGGCTGAATCGTACCCTAACAGAAAGGATCTTAGCTGCCAGCATACAAGGAAAGGAGTGGTTTCAAGCCATAGAAGAAATACTACTCACCTTCCGAACTACAAAGCATAGAGCTTCCGAGCTCACGCCAGCAGAGATGCTCCTTGAAAGAAATCCCAGAACAAAGTTGGTTCCGAGGTTACCAGGAAAACGCGAAAATATTACCCGTTATCAAAGAAAATACGCAGACGACGCAAACCAAGGATTCAAGGATAGAGTGGTAAAGGATATAAGCGTAGGCGACTACGTTCGCTATCGCCTTCCTCAACATCGAAAAGGCCAGTCTGCATTTTCAACGCCACTAAAGGTCCTCAAGAAAGTGGGTCCAAATACATTTCTGCTTGAAAACAACCAAAGATGGAATGGTAGGCAGCTGTCACATTGGTCATTGCCTGCTCTGCAGATGCCATCCGCGGCTACAGGGGGACAGCCCGAGGATTTTCCTGAATTGTCCCTACATCGTCCACATGAGCACGGACAGCCCCGACAACCTCAACCACCTCCCCCTGCAGAACCCAACGTGCGAGGGATGCCCCTTCGTCGGTCCACTCGAACCCGCCTTCCACCAGAGGTCTATTTCCCAGGGGAAGATCGGTTTGTGCGCACGAGAAGAACTTAAAAGAGACAATGGGAAAATGTAGTATTTGGGAAATATAAAAAACACAAAAAATATTGAAACTTTGTAGAGTTGAGTGCTCACATGTTAGAGCAACGTATTGTGGAGTTTGTGAGTAAAGTGTTTGACATAGCACTTAATATTCTATAAGAACGAGAGGTCAAAGTAAAACTTAACTGACCCTTTGTGGTAATGTGTGTACTTTTGGGAAGCAGTTTTTGTCAGAACACAGTTTTTAAGCTAAATTTGCTTATTTTCACTAATTTTGGCAAATTTTAAATAAACAGCGAGTTTTAGTAAAAACAACATTCTTTGGGCGACTTTTAGCAAAACACAGCGATGTTCCAGTAAAAATATCCGGCGAAGCCATAAAAGAAAAAATTATAAGTTGTCCGACTAAAAGTTTTGTTTCTGTTACAACCCACGAATTGCCATATAGTCATCAGGACTTTTCTAGAATATTAGTTTGAAAATTTTTTGAGCAAGCATTCCCAGTTTCGAACTTTTTTAAAGGTTGCAGAGTACCTTATGTAGCATCCACTAAACGCCACTAAAGGAGCATATGCTTACAATAAAATTTAAGGCATTTAAGCTTTGTGTATACCATTACATAAAAGTATAACAAAAACGGCACGTATAGCAAACTGTGTGCTGAAAAAGTTTATTTGCTTATTGAAAGCAAGAAATGCGCAAGTAGAGATCTCGATCAATGTACAGCATATACATGCTGTAGGATCACAACATAGCAACACTACATAGCTTATGATTACGTTTCTGGATATAACCAAATAGATCAAGGGCCCATATGCGCTGAAATTAGTAGTCGTGGTGAAGGGCACCCAGCCAAAATTAGCTAATTTTTTGAAATCACCAACGTGAATTCTGTTTTTTCCGAACACTTTCCGGAAAAGTGTTAGAATTTCAGTGAATATATCAACAAGAGATACCCGCAACTACCCGCGCGGGTAGCCTGTGGGTAACAAAATTTCTATTACCCGCGGGTACCCGCGGGTACCCGTGGGTACCCGCTACCCACTTCCAACTCTGAGTTGAGCCCAACTACCCTACACGAAATAGGATTTAAAAATCCTGTCGGAAAGCAATATGATAGATATACTTACATGAGGGCTGGCCGTCCAAGCAACGAGACTTCTCTGGATGAGTCCCAATTATGTAACTCTCGGCGGATTTCAAAAACGAAGACGATAGAGAGCCAAGTGGCAATTGAGCCATTAGATCAGCAACAAAATCATTAACCTAAGCATTGTCAAAAACAGCCACTAACCAACTAAAAAGTTCTCACTTCTCACCTCCACAATGTCAGTTTTAATACAAATCACGTGCAGGCTACAGGGACTGATGTTATTAATGCCTAAGCTCAGGTTAATCCACAAAACCAGATTTGATTTAGTGTACTATATAGATAACAAAACTAACAGGAGATAGCAAAATTAACCGGATTAATAATTAACCTTTGGACGGCCTTTATGCCTTTAGTGTATTAAAAGCCAGGGCCGCGTTGCAAAACATTCTCCAGGAGTTTGCAAAACATGCAAAGTTCTCTCCTGGGAGGATACTTAGGAAGATGTCTGGGAGCTATCTAGGAGAAAGTTAGGAGACCTCCTAAACCCGTTTCAAAAGGTTTCTCCTAAGTTTAGATGGCGCTGCTCCTAAACTTAGACAACTTCGGAGAAAAGTTTGCAGTAGTGGATACCACTCCTAGCTTAGGAAGATCTTTTGAAACCCCGATTCTCCTAGTCGGCACCTAACCTGAACTTAGGAGCGCTCCTAGGCTTAGAAGAATCTTTTGCAACGCGACCCAGATTGCTATGTTAAAAAAGCAGTTGTCAGTGACAGCGAAATTAGTGATTACTTGATTACTAGAAACAGGTTGTCCGAATCAATAATTTGAGCATATTACTTCATTCACAACCCTACCTGGCTGAACTTCTGCTAAAGGCACTCGATAGTGTTTTCAGAATTCAACTATTTATTACTAATATTTTATACATTCAGAGTACAGTGGAATTTCACGACCAAAAATGTGTGTATAAACTATGAGCGTTTATGTAGCGCTTCTACCAGGGATGGTGGACCAAGGAGAAACCAAGGACAAGCCCGAACGGGAGGCGTCAGGCACCCCTGTACCCACGAAGCCAGGACCTAGAAGAGAGAAGGGAAGAGGAAGGTTCAGCTTTTCACTCACCATTGAAAGTAAAGAATTGGCCCAGCCAGGTTTTGAACCACGGCCATTCTGACTCTGGAGCAGACATGCTAACCAACTACACCACAGGGCCATCAGCTGAACTCCCATTGCAGGCTTATCAATCTTTCCTATGCCTGCTTTCCTTACATTTATAGCAGATTAGGCTTCGCACTCCCCCAATAATGAATTTATTTCTATATTTATTGAGTGCATTTCTGTGAGAAAGCTTGTCACAGCAAAAATATGCAGTTGGACCAGCTCTTTTCGATCGTGGAAACAAAATTCTGATTGCAATAAAAATTTGTCGAAAAATTAAAAATGATGTTCTCTGTAAATGAACATTCCGGATTTTCAAACGCTCGAGTTCATGACGACTGCATCTACCTACATAGTTGCAGGTTTACTTCAAAGGCTAATCTGCTATAAACGTCAAAGCTTGTACACACATGTTTGATCGTACTCTAGTATGACTCTCGCTATGTCGCCTCGATCCTGTCCAGAAGTAAAGAAGTATTTACACTTCTCTCTCGTCAATGTTCCACTCATTCCGCATTTTAGCTGCTCATCGTAAGGTCTCTACTGTTGTCGTACTGTAACAATGTGCTTTGTTGCGTCAGTGCTCTGTTTAAATGACAGCACATTCAGAGAATTACTGAATGAACAGGTCCTGGCTGGTTTAGCAGAGTATGACGGAAGCCAGGGAAGGACGGAAATGGCGCTCAAACTCCCCCCCTGGGATATAATTACTCTACTCCTTCTCCTTGGCATTAATTTGTGCCTGTAGTCTCTAATCTGCCTCCAACTCTGTTAAGTAGGAATTGACTCCTTTGTTGGCATAACTAAAAGACTGGTATAGGTTAAAGGATTTTGTTGTGTTCGCCTGAGTGTGTGTCAAAAGGTTAGCTCTATTACAAGTAGTCACTTATACGTACTGTCTACAAAATTGGTGTGGGCAGGGACACTTGCGCAGGTTTACAATGGCATTTTTGTAGTTATCATGCTTGGTTTGCATACAAATACAACTCCAAACGACTGTTGGAACTATGTGGTTGTGCGCATTCAATGACCAGTTTATGGTCAGTAATGACAGGAGGACTTCGCAGATTTTTTGTGTCAGCTTTACATCAAATATTGCCCGAAATTCACAGGGAAGCTGGCGATTCCGCCTCTGCGCTGAATCAAACACATTAAACAATTCAAATTCCAGTAAGCTTGAGTGTGTACGGCCTAATTGGCAAACTATTTTTATTATATATAAACTAAATTTATTGGTAAAAATCCTACCTTAGGTATATTTTTGTCTTAGCCATTGTCATAATTCTAGTTGGTTGGCTAGCAAATTTTTCAGTGGGGCGTTACTACTGGCAAGAGTGCATAATAACCAAGAGTGGGTCTTTCCCCGAGAAATGCAGTCTGTCAATAGATAATAAGGGGTCCCCAGTTACCAAAACTGGGGAGCCCCTTTTGTGCGAATCATTTATTATTACAACTCACTCCCGTGTGGGGCGAGTTGTTTCTGCGACTCAACTGCACCGAACTATGCTCTTCCTACAAACTTTCCTGAGCAGACTGTTTCTGTAGGCTTAATTTTGTGCTAAAGGGAGATGGAGTTCCCTCGGTTAATTAGAGAGGCGATTTTAGACTGGATAAACAAACATCTCCAGTTTTCTACTGGAATATTCAAGACCTCCCCTAGCCTAGAATATAAGACGACTTTTTCTGTTTACCTCATCTTCTTGTTCATTTGTTGGCATATTGTTTCGGTTAATGCTTACAGTTTAAGTTTTACTGTTGTAGTTGCATGTGCCTGGTCTGTTCACTTTTTTCTAATCCATGCATTCGCCATTTAGCATTTGAGGTACTCATATAGGTTATGACGGCTAGTCCAGAAGACCCCTTTATTTCCGGCAGTGGCGGTCCGTAAAGGTACAAACTAGAGGCCTGCATTACGGCCCGCGGCCCGTCCCGGCCCGGCCCAGCCCGGCCCGCGGGCATGGGGCGAGCGGGCCGACGGCCAAAGTTCACGGGCCGGGCCGCGGGCCGAAGCTCACGGGCCGGGCCGGGCCAGGGGCCGAGTTTCCGATCTGCCCCCATTATTTTTGCCAGATTTTACTGAAGAAAAATAACTCAACTGTTTAGCTTGAAAGAATTTTGTGTTTTTTCTTGGTCATGTTTCTTACTTTTCAGGAACTAGTTTCAGTATTTTCATATCATAAGTGTTACTGCGTATTCTGTTTAAGTTAAAAAGTCGTCTAAATGTTAAATAAATGCTGGATATTCTTCAAATTTTAACGTTATCTGTATAATCAGTATACTTATGCTCATTTCTTGAGGCCAGTCAAAAAATTATTTCAAATGTTGCCCAGCACAACCCTGTGGTTCAAAATATTCGGAACAAGAACTTCAAAGTTCAAACTGTTGAAATAAGAGGAATCAATTTAAACTGTTAATTGCAAAAGTTGGTGCTCAAAATTAATGTCAAATCTGTCAATTCATTGATTATTTTTGCGACTACAATACAAAAACTTCAAACGGAATTTCAATAAAAAATTTTGGAATTTTTTGAAATTTTTTCACTTTCTGAAGAAATGAAAAATTTCGCTGGCCTGGCCGAGGGGGCTGCAAAATTTGACGGGCCGTGCCGAGCGGGCCGAAACCTTTTACGGGCCGGGCCGGGTCGAGCCGGGCCGCAAAAATTCGGCCCGTGCAGGTCTCTAGTACAAACCATGTATTGCGAGCTAATGATAGAGCTGGGCAAATTTTTTAGTCCCTTGACCACTAATAATACCTCCTAGATGAAGTATTTTTATTTTTTCTATAAATTTCTGCCAACTTGGTTGAGTTGTTTTTGACCAACCTTACGGGGCCCTGTTTCTTGGATAACAGATTTTCAGATTTGCAACTTCGGCTGATGATCATCACATTGTGATGTCTAATGCAGCAAACAACAGTAACAACTACAGCAACAAATTATGGACGTGAAATGGTACTATTTGAAATGAAGAGGCGTTAAGGGGGGGTCACTTTTTTGCCGATTTTTCGACCATCTCCGATTTTGCTCATTTTCACATATTTTGTAGTCCCCATGGGTCCGCGAAATAAGACAAGAGCGTTTTGCGAAATATTGCTTCTATCGTTCGGTACAGGTCCTCAAAGGTGACCTCGACATGTGTTAAACATAGGAAAATGAAAAAGTTAGGTTAAAAAGTTTGTGGCAGAAAAATTTTTCGCTGTATAAGAGTCAGAACTCTGAACCCTTTTCAGAACCATTAAGGACATATTGTAGAGTGCAGCTATCTCCTCTGAAGCGATTATGTTCAGTATTGGATTTTTGGCGAATTTTTAAGGTCAGAATTTTGGAAAATCGGCCATTTTTGGACCATGAAAAACAGGACCTACGTTACTCTTTTGCTTGTTCTGAACGATTGGCAAAAGCTACAGAAACGGCCAATAGATAGCTACACTCTGCGCATAAAACCACGTCATATAAAAGTACTCGCATGTTTCTATCATCTACAGTAAGCTCAAAAAACTTGCCACAAAAACAGCAAATTTTGCTAAAAATGGCCATTTTTCACATTCTTTTGATGTTTTCACATTCTACATTTTACATTACATTTTACATTATGTGATAAAAAAATCACCAAACTTGGCAGATTAATTAACATATCTATGTCTGTCACATAACGTGGCCATAACTGTGCAAGATAAAACGAGTTAAAGTTATACTGGGCAGTCCTGCAAGGTTAGGTCAGTGCAGCACTCGAGCATGCATTATGAACGCCTGGAAAGCTGGCCTTGAGCCATGTCTGCACTTAAATATTACCTTAGTAAAGGCTTTAATTTGATGTATTGGTTAAGCCTGGTTTCTGTTGCCTTTGGTCTCCACCTGACCTTGCAGGGCTCATCACCGGAATTTTTAAGTTTTCCGGCTTTGAACCTGAATAACTCTGTCACAGTTTGATTTCGAACGCTAATATTCTAAGTTATTTTTGAGAACATATGGGGGCATATTATGTGTGAAAATGAGCGAAATCCGTGACTATAGATTTTTGACCAAAGTGGCCCCCCCTTAATGCCTTAGATTTTCGAATCATCAAGGATGCTGTAGTAACGCATCTTTCCCACGTTTTTTGTGATTTGTTGATTGATGTTTTCTCTTCCTAGCCCTGGATTTGAACAACAGTGTTTAATACGTTCCTGTAATACTAATCTCTAATCTATTTAATTTAGTGTGTATACGATGGTGGGTGTGTGTAAGATGTGTATAAGGGGTAAAAATTAAAGAGTCCAAAATAACCCGAGGAGTAACGTACCAGAAATATGTAGTATAACAATTTAACCGTACTGATTTTTATTCCAGTCATAGAGTTTTATTGCTGTGAACAATCAAACTGTTTTGAATGAGTAGTGAAAATTAAATTGCTAGCGATGAATCAAAAATGAATGAAAACTGCAGCCAGAAAACCAGCGGGTTTTGAATGAAAATAGTGGAGTTCGACTGGTCTCTGAATTTTGAATGGAGTGACGCAACCGCTTAGCTTTTGGATGATTTAAAATTCTAACGTGTTTTGTGATTTTATAGCCTATGATGAAATGTCTATAAATTAGCATGTCTGTTTTGTTATGCTACTGTCTTAAAGTCAACAATTATTCTACGCCAAGGATTATCTTAGTTTAGTTTTTCCTGTTTCACATCTATCAATTGATCTCTGGCATTTGAATGTTTTCAGTATTAAGACTTGATTCGACTCCATTTTGGTAGAATTAATTCTAGGTACTGGACGGTCAATTCAAACATTCCAAACAAGAATTATATAGTAATCATGATGACTTGTTTTTGAATGTTTTTTACACAGCAGTCAGCAATTCAGAAGTTACTCACAATTTTAACTTCAAACTGTGACGGTTTTAATAGGCGAGGAAGTTAGTTGTTCAAAACATGCTTTGACACATACGTTGCACAGCTACCCACTGTCAGTTAAAGGTTGGTTTAATGTTTTCCCTTGTTTGAAAATTTGAAAGTTTTCTGGACTTTGTAAGCAAAAATATGGACCCCTTTTATGTTTTTGAAGAAATAATGGTTTCTTAACAAGTCTAGATTGTTCTTTCTTTCTTTCCTTGCAAGAGGACTCCTATTTTAGACAGCTTGTCCTTTGCAAAATATGAGCCCCCTGAGTATTGTTGCGCACAACATTTTTCCTATTCAAACTCGCAATTAGCTGGTTTATATCTATTTATCTTTTTCTACTATTGAAGAGCAGTTATAGCGTATGTAACCCTTCCCGTTCAATCTGCGGAAAACTGTTAGATTAGTGTTAGAAATGCAGTTTTGTAGGGTTGACTCAGTAATCTGAAGATTTGGCTCCGCCTTGAATCGAACCACGGACCTCCCGAACTGTGGTCAGGTGTTCAACCACTACACCACGGAGCCAGGAGAGAAAAAAACATAACTCCTATATCATTGGTGCTATCTGTACAGTAACATAACATAACATGGGAGAATGTGGTTAATGAAGGCGGCTTCGTCGGCAAAAACGGGTAGACCCTCCTCAAAGATTTTTGCACATTTTCTCTTTCTTGCAATTTTTAGCGATTTTTCAAAAACATTTCTTATATAGCTGAAAATCTTTATTTTTTGTTATAAATTTTGGCCAAAAATGGAAATAATTAGCATTTTTCCTTCAGAGTTTGGGCAGTCCCTCCTATGTAGAAGCGGACCACGTGTTAATGTATGCTCAGTAATACTGAAACCAACTGTTAATTTCTGCTTGGGGTGCAGCTTTCTTCTATGTATTTTTAGTTAGCATTGTACATTGTTCGGTTTGAACAATCTTTTATTTGTGGAAGCCACTTAAATTTCGGTCCCAACCTGCGAAATATAAATTTTAAATATTCTGAGCACTTTGCTTAACAAAAACTGAGGTATCGCTGGGTAACCATAATTTATAGTAGTTCTATGTTTCAACCTAACGGCTTGTATCAATTTTCAAAGTATACGTAAACTATGGAAGTCGTTACAAATCCTTTGAGCTAATTAAGTTGAACACTGGCGCTTTTTCCTTCGTGTATCCAGTTAGGCCTGTTCTCAGCGTGCAGTCTTTTGACATTGACAAAAGCTCGTCATTACGTTCAACTGAGTTTATGCTTTCAGTTTGCTGCATCACCTGAACAGGTTTCACTCAATCCCTGCCCATTTGGCTGTGACAGGTTTTTGCTTTGCTTTAAGCCAGTGCTCAAAACTAGACTTGTGTATAGCTAACTCCCACCTCCTGTTACTGTGAACCTAAGGTCTAGTGTGCACTGTATGTTACCTACTGTCAAAAAGCTGAAACCAAAATTCTTCCAATTATAAGTTTTCTTAAATTTAAGTTAGAATGAGCTGCCCTTTGGTGGAGTCATTTATTTTGGACTGTATTTTCTTGAGTTTGTTTTGCTCACACCTGTTCAACAGGGTACACTCACGCCGTAAACTTTTAGTTAAAACCAACTTTTAAAAATTTAACGTTAAAAATTAGAAAGGTGATCAATATTGTTTACTATATCAAGTTCTTAAAGATGCAATTGTGAGATTTTCTTTTTCCAACTTCAAGAAGCACCGACCACAGCTCAGAGCCTGCGGCAAAAGATGAAAAGTCTGATTTGCAAACCTAATTAATATTTAACCTTACTCTTTCAAAGACGGTTTTGGTCTCTTGTTTTTACATAAGTACATACAATTACATTCAAATTGCTATTACCATATTTAGCTTGCTCTGAAGATTGGATTATTGTGTCTAGGACTATTGCTTCGAGTTCTGTATTTCAGCGAAGCTTACAATTAAGACTAAAATAGTCCGCTTTTTCCGAAACGGGTCTTACTTGAATTTTTAGGATTTTGGTATACAGTTTTTAAAAAGGCTTACAAAGTCTTTATAAAGTTTGCAGGCATAGTTCTCACAGAAGGAATTGATTTTTGGAAACTCGCAATGAAGAATGCTCAATTCTGAATAAAGTTTAAACAGCTAGAAGCTTCGGTGTTTGCCTAGAAAACAACACAGTATAGATTTATTCAGAAATTTTAATCAGAATCATAAATTACTACCGATTATCTGATTCGGCACCCATCAAAAATTTAGTCAAAAAATTTCTTAATAGCTTTCTTAATATTGGATAATTTTAGCAAAATTCCGAGTTGCTGAACTCAAACTTAAAAATAACTGGGTATATCTCATCTTACCAAAGCAAAAATGTAGAGCTCTACAAAATCTTTCCAGTGAATATAATCATAGCATATAGCGGTTTCCGAACTGTGAGAAAGTGGCAAAACCGCGCTGAACATAAATATCTATTTTTAAGACGTGTCTGTTCGAAAGGTGTTAGAAAGCCAAAAGAAACTTATTCTGGAAAGTTTCATCAAATTTATACTGGATTTTGAACGATGTGTATCCAAAGCCAAAAGGAATCGCCACCTTTATTTCATCTCTGCATTCTGTTGCATTGAATAGAGACGTTGCTTATCATTTCTGACGTCAGGCTTAGAACTGAAACGTTTTTAGCATCCAGTTTTTTCTCAAGCCTATTATAGGGGGTGAATTTTAATCGGATTAACGTACCACAGTTTACAACAGTAATTTCTGTGACTTGGTGAACTAGCTCATAGATATTTCGCAACGTACCAGCAGAGGTGCGTTTATTGTTCAGTCGGTCTAAAACATAAAACTTCTGGCTATATGAACTCTTCGTTATGAAGTGCTAGCACAAGATATAATAAACTTCCACCGCTAGCAATAATCTCATTTAATACGAACAACCTCATAAGCTGATATCTATTTAAGGGGTGGTAACGTTTAGCGCAGTCACTTAACTTGCCCAATTTAAGGACTTATATAGCAAATGATACATAATTTGAAAGTTTGAAACGGGCACATCATAGTGTTCTAGTCAAACTTAATGAAACTGATTTCTACTGTTATGTGCACGTAGCAGACCATTGACCATCTTTAAACAAGAAGTCAAAACAGAACAAACAAAATTCTTTAAACAAACAAACTCAAAGTGATTAAACTTTAGTGCAGACTTAACCTTACTTCAGTTTTACTGTTTACGAACTTTTTGGATTGAATATGGTTTCGACTAATTTCAAGCAACTCTGTGCGGCTTGCTCGAAAAATACAAAATGTTCACATTTTCACGCAAAGACCCCCGGACTGTTTCTAATGTGTTCAGGAAGTAGTGTGTTACAACTATAACGATAATGATAAGAGTGTGACAGCAGACACGCTTTCTGTGCACTGAAGGCAAACAGCCCTCCCTTAAACTCCCGAAAAAGGAGATACTATAGCTCCTTCATCTAGCAAATAATAATGTAAAACGTGGTGATAAATTAATTGATATTTTCTAACTAATTAATATACAGGCACAAGCACAAGTACAAGCACATAGCCAGCCATTATTAACTGGCAAGCAACCCTCAACCACTGGAGCACAGTTGCGATAATATTTTGAGCAGCTATAAGCACCAATACAATTTTTTTCAGAGCTACGCTTGATTTGCATTGTAGCCGATTTTGCCAGCTGTGCTCATCAGAACGCCTACAACTGGGGAGAAAAAAGCCGCAAAGACGAGCATTAATCCGTGCGATTCATGACTTTAGCACAGAATTTTTTGCCTTTGTACTAGAAGAGTACTTGTTACACAGGCGCTCTTTAGTCGACTGCTATTTCTGCCTTTTTTCAATCTATCTATAACACTAGTTTATGCTGTAACTATATCTCCGACTGCGCAGTGAATGGGGAAATCGGGCAGCAAATTAACAGCTGACGATATCAAGGAATTGGAAGCCTCTACGTATTGTAAGCTTTATGTCGGTTTAGAGTTTAGAAAGTTTTATTGTATTTTGCTTTATTTAAAAAGTGGTGAAAAGAAGATGAGAAGAAAAGCGAGAACTGTGTGGGTTGAGAAGGTTATTTTGTTTGAAAATGACTGAAACATTTCGAAAGCTTCGTAATTTCTAAGATTCTGCCCTTGAAGCAAGTTTGTAAATATGTACAGAATAAGAGTGTGACAACTGGCAGACTCTGTGTTATCAATTCGAGGTGCGTACTGATTCACACTGTTGGCTAATTTCATATAATTGAGTAACCTATGTACATGCAAAAAGATACTAATAAAACAGTAAGCAGCAAAGAATTTTTGACGTTTATTCGTTTAATGTTTACGTGTTAAAGCTCGAAAACACAACAGCTGAACCGGACGGAAACTAGTAGGTTATGGCAACTCGGCCGCATAATCCGACGGCTATCAGAACATGGATCTTGAGGTGACTGATAACAGAGTCTGCCAGCTGTCGCACTATGTATGTTCACGTTCACTACATGCTTTTGCTTCGGCTAAAACTATAAATGATCAGGAATTAAAGACTTGCTTGGACATTAATGGTATTGAGAAAACAATTATTAAGCTTTACCAATTTGCATGTAGCAGAGCAATTGAATCCACTGAGCATCACTCTAAACAACTACATTTTAGTATATAATTTTAGCATGTGTAGCATCTAATCTTGGTTTACAATAAGCCATAGGAATTAAAGTAGACGTTGCAAGAGAATTTGAAAGTCAATTTAATTTGTTTTCTTTAATTGTTTCAGTTGATAAGAAAGAATTACGCCAATGGTGAGATTATTTATCAGGGTTAGATTTTTCATCAAACTAATGTAATTTGTTGGACGTTTTTGGTGGGTGATTTGGTGGAAGAATTAACCTAGAAGCATCAAAAACTGTCCACAATTTTTTTTGGAAATGCCTCATTTTTATACCTTACTATACTGCGGTAAAGTGTTTGTTTCGCGTAAATAGGAAATCAGAGCTGGTAAAGAAATGATGTTCTTTAGGTTGTCGCTATATGGCAGAGAATCGAAATTTAAACTGAAAGAAAAGCAGCTTAAAACGACTACAAACAAAAATTTGAGGAAAGTCCATCTCTTCACTCCCAATGCCAGTTTCGATAATTTAGCTGGCCTAATATCCTCGAGCTAATCTGAACGAGTATAATCTCCGGTCCATCTACATATCAGTATTTGGGTATAAAGCATAGATGTGCTCGGGAGGGGGGAGAGCTCAGACCAGGAGCTGTCCCAAGATTTTTCATTTTTTAGGAATGTGAATGAAACAAATTCGGGAATTAGAAAATCGTGTTGAAGTTATGT
Organism: Trissonchulus latispiculum; assembly: GCA_030248195.1. Lineage (NCBI taxonomy): Eukaryota > Metazoa > Nematoda > Enoplea > Enoplida > Ironidae > Trissonchulus > Trissonchulus latispiculum. The sequence goes on from JASAND010024897.1 coordinate 29,648, forward strand.
TAAAATTTTCAGTTATCATTTTTTAGTAAGTCTTCCAAAAGCTAGCCCGACACTAACGTTGGTCTTAGTTAGCGTGTATCAGTATTTCATGTTTCTATTTTTTCTGTTACAGGTACAAAGATTTTATGAAGGACTGTCCTAGTGGACAGCTCCAAAAATCTGTAAGTCCTCATGGTTTGCTTTTTCATGAGAAACTTGTCACTTTTGCTTGTCTTGTGTAGTTATTCACAAATCCATGGCAAGATTGGCAGAATTTGATAGTAGTGACCATGAGAACTAATTTCGCAAACTTTCAGAAAACCGTCAGAAAAGAAATAATAAGCTCACCGAATTCCTAAACATTCTAAATGTGAAATTATGAATTTATACTTACGACCTGTTTATTTGACAGCCTCCCCAGTAATTTTGTTTCTGTAAAATCAAAATCAAACT